>JAEUBB010000005.1:97058-138168 GCA_018257885.1 Parmelia sp. 050094
TCCACCCAAATCATAAAGTATATTATAACGTCATCTTCAGCAGAAGCTTATTGTTAAAGATGTAAAAGGCAGTAGTAAAAAATTAAATACTTCTGACAGCACCATGCTCATGGTCTAAGTCTTGATTATCCAAACCATCATGCTTCTTTCTCCCCCCAACCATGACACTACACATCCTTCGCCCTCAACTGTCAGGGCAGCGACCCGTACTCGCCTCGCTTTTGCCCTCCTCACATCTCTTCTCTTTCTCGTTGCTCTCGGCTTTCTTATTCTTGTCGAGATTGGCAACACAGATGCTCACCGGGCTGTCGTGGGAAACATTTACTTCCTGAAGCTCGACCTTAGCAACATCATCCCCCAGGCGATTCCTCAGGCTACCCTCATCAATTCAATTGCAAGAACACTGGGACTCCGTGACTTCTATCAAGTCGGTTTATGGAATTATTGTGAGGGATTCGGGACTAGCATTACGGATTGTAGCAAGCCGCAAACGCTGTATTGGTTTAATCCTGTCGAGATTATTCTCAATCAACTACTTGCCGGTGCCACGAGTCCGCCACTCGCTGTTCCTTTTACTGGTACCAGTGGAAGCTAATTTGTAAATTCAAGTTGCCCTGCCCACTTCGATCGTCTCCGCTCTCTCTCTTGTCCGAATAGCCTCTTACTGGATGTAAGATTACGTCTTTTCGGAGACTTCACTTTCCCCTTTTAGATCGCGATTTGAGTATTGAGACATGCCTTGAGATTTTACTTTGTAGACACGTTTTCAAGAGCCTTGATACACCCCGTTGAATAGGTCATACTGACTCTGATTAGGTTCGCCCTGTTCCTGGCTGGTGCATGCACCTGTTTCGTTTCTATCTTCATCACTCCTCTAAGCATTTACACACGTTGGGCAACTTTCCCCATCGCCATCTTCGCCTTCCTCAGCGCTCTCACAACGACTGCCGCCTCCATCATCGCCACCGCCATGTTTATCATTTTTAGGAAGGTCATCCACAGCGCCGAAAGCGAGGTCAATATCGTGCCAGAGATCGGGACAGAGATGTTTGCTTTCATGTGGACGGCTTGCGCATGTGCTATTGTCGGTTGGATTGTTCAACTAGGCATGTGTTGTTGTTGTGCCAGTAGGCGCGACGTGAGGCTAGCAAAGAAGACTGGACGTGCAAAAGCTTGGAGACGGAGCGGAGAAGTGCCACCACATGAGATGCGGCAGAAGAAGGGGCCTCTTCAGGAAGAGAAGGTGATCAAGGATGTTGTAGAGAAATAAATACAATTCGTTCCCTCATATAACCATTTCTTGTGCCTCCAAACATTGCCCGCTTCAATATGAAATGAGTGCCATTAAGGACCTTGAGGAACAAAACCGCCTTGGATGATCGTATTATTTTCAGATAATATCTTAAAATTGCATGCTATCTTATTAGTAATGTACATCTGACAGAGTCAACCCGAGCGAGTGCTGTCGCAGGAAACGAGTTGGCTCCGCCCGAGCCCTGACCTCGCATCGATAACACTCCAGTGGGTATCTCCGCTCGTAATGCTCGCTGCCCGCGCGGGTAGGATTCCATGCAGAAAAGTATCACTGTAGGGGTATCACGTGCTGCTGCCTGAATTCAGACCTCCAAAACTCCGCGTATGACATGTTGCTCCTCGCGATGCCGCTCAACCATTGAGGATAAGTGACCCCTTATCAGGCGCGTTTAGATCCTTGGCGTCAATCAAAGCGGCAGGCCCATCGTAGCCAATCAAGGTCTTGTCCTCGTCCCCTGCCTTCTCCGCATCATCCTCCGAGTCGTCGCTCAAAATGAACGCAGTGTCCTGAGTGTTTGAGAAGGAAATTACTCCATTTCCAGCATTCGACTGGGCTGCGGTCTGAGGAGTCGTAGAGTATGGCTCATCTTCCTCACTCTCGTACTCCTCCTCGTACTCCTCCTCGTACTCCTCGTACTCTTCTTCTTCCTCTTCCTCCTCGTCCCCTTCCTCGGCCTCCCCCTCGCCCTCGCCCTCATTCTCCTCAGAGCTGTACGACTCATCGGCTTCACCGTCCAGCTTGTACCCAATTCTTCCTTGGAAATCCTCAGCGCTGTCATAATCTACCTCTTCGCGATCTGCATAAACTCCATTGGTCCCCTGGAAATCCTCGTCCTGGTCATATTCTGCCTCTTCGTCATGGGAGAGGTTCCCGTTCCCATTCCTCCCTTGAACATCCTCTGCGCCGTCATAATCTAACCCATCACGATCCGAGAGATTCCCATTCGGCCCCTGGACATCCTCAGCGCTATTGTCACCTACCATTCCACCGTCCGGAATGTTCTCCTCGCTTCCCTGAATCTCACTAGAGCTATCGTAGCCTGAAGCTCCGCGGTCCATCTTATAGCTGCTGTTGCCCCGTGCGTCCTCGTAGCCAGTGTTCTCGTTGTATTGCGGAAAACTTTCGTTGTCTCCGCCATTGTCAGGCACGCCTTGATAGGTTTTTGGTGCATGTAAATTGTTAGAGTAAAAATCACTGAACCCCTCCTCTTTGCCACTTGGTATTCGCTGCTCCTCGCTACTGAATGACCCGCTTCGAGAACGCTTCGAGCGGCGTGCGTATGGGTTACCCTCTTCGTTATCTGTGCCACTCAGAGAACGCTTTGTACCATGAGGCAAAGCGGCAGCATCTCGATTAGCGTCAGCGCCCTCGAAAATGTGACCTGCTGCAATCTTCTGCTGGCCATTTGGGACGTCGTTCTCGCTAACGAGGTGCCAATGATGACTTAGGTCGGGATATTCCCCCTCATTATTGATGTTGTTGGGAGTAGTTTTGAATGGCTCTTCATCCGAGTTGTTTGAGGTGTCGCGTCGATCTTGAGGTTCAGTATCGAAAGTGTTTGTTTGTGTGGCCTTATGCATTTGGACGACGCTAGGCTCAGGGCCGGTCATGAGCTGATTTCTGATTTCCTCCTCATATTTCGCACGCAATTCCGCCTTAATCCCAGATTGCAGCTCGTCAGCCAATTGCTGCTTAACTTCTGGCTCATACTTCGCTCGCAGCTCTGCCTTCACCACTGATGCAAGCTCCACAGCCAATTGTTGCTTGATCTCTGGCTCGAATTCGGCTCCTAACTTGGCCTTCACCACAGGTTCAAGCTCCCTTACAAGTCTAGCTTTTATCTGGTCTTTGACGTCATGCTCGTACGCAGATGCGATCCGATCTTCGTCTTCGTAGACCTTCGCTCGAATCTCTTCGCGGTATTGATCTTCTAGTATCGCCTTGATATTTTTCGTCATTTCATCGAGCAGTTTCCCCTTGTGATCGTCAGTGGACAATTTGCTCTCTTCCGCCCGGCGCCGATTAGCCTCAGCCTCAGCATGTCTGATTCGTGCGGCAGTCTTGATTTCTATCTCTCTCCTGGCTTTTCTTGCTTCGTACTGATCAAGTTCATCTTGCGCTTTGGCTTGTTTGCCCTTCTCAATGATAGCTTGGAAAGGTGCGTGAACACTTCTGTCCAATCCACGGCCACCGCGAGGACTAGTCATATCGAAGGCATGTTGCTGTACTAAAAATGAGGAGCTTGCTTGGTGTTGCTCCATTAGCGCATAGGATCACCTGACGCGACGGTGTGAGGGTTGGAAGATTGGGGATACAGGATAAAGTTAGGTGGTTGTAAGCTAATCAACTTCTTGAAAGGTTTTGGCACAATATGCGTATAGGAGTAAGAGTAGTTGAGTTGCAAATGGGTGTGATTGTTGGGTATGTCATAGAAGTGGTCTGTGAAAAAGAAGTTGATGGTGAACGCGCGAAGGCAGGGGGGGGCTGGTAAAGTACGCTAAGATAAAGCTTCAGCCTTACCTTATCGAACTAAGGTACCAGTGCGACGTACAGTACCGTAGCCTTACGAGAAAGCTTAAAACCCCCCCCTCCGCAAGAGTAACACTAACACCGCACTACCTAGTTACATTAAAACACCACAAGAGGTACATACACTATCCCCAGCATCCCACCAACCGTGATCACTTTACGCCGCCAGCTTGTCATCTGGAGTCTTGTTGTCATCTCTCATTGCTACTAGAACTCGAGCTTTTGCTAGGCTGGGGTTCTGCAGTCATCGCGTCTGTAGAGTTATTGGCGATTTGTAAGGGGAGTCCGTGTCTTTCCGGAACAATTGACACACTTCCTTGAACACTCTCAGGCAAGTTGCAGCTACTTCACCACCTACAAGCATCCGACCTGAGTACATAGTCAGCCTTCTCTCAAGCCTGCCGACTACAGCAAACGCAATGGCACCGGCTGTACTTATTGATAGCACTTTGGACTTCGCCCCTACCAAAACAAAGTCAATAGGCGATTCTCCTCCCTTGCGAAGTCTTCTCCTTTCCCCTCCGTCCCTATCTTCCCACCCGGAAAAGCTTGACAATGTTGTCGCGGCCCATGACCGGAACGCCACCGATATCCAAATGCTCGACCGCCTATCCTTATCCCTGGTCTCTCTCCCAGAAGCCACCTATGACGTCGTCCTCATCCTCGCAGACGCAGACAACACAGAAACGGAATCGGCGAAATTACTGAATCGTGAGGTCCTATCGCGCATTGTCCGATCCTTAAGGCCTGGAGGGAGGTTAAAGAGCCAGGACAACGGTTTTGCCGCAGACGGTACAGAAGCACGGAGAGAGGCCATTTTCGCAGGCCTGTTGGTGGAAGGCGAGGACATGGTAAAGCCAGACCATTCGGCTACACAATCGGTACCACTGCGCCTCGGTAAGAATAAGACCGATGGGGTGACTGCTACGACGAGCGCAGCAGGGACAGGTGCTGTCTCGATAAATCTCAACGGAAAGCGGAAGAATGGGCCTCCAGCTTCAATACAGCCCGCAGGCGTAGGATATGTTGATTTCAGTGATGATCTCAGAACGCCGGAAGTTGATGAGAATGAGGATGACGATCTAATTGATGAGGATACTCTACTTGATGAGGAAGACCTGAATTTACCGCTTGTCCAACGTAAGTCTTTGATACCTGTCTGTCTACATGCGGCGTCTTCCTGCTAATGGAATCACTTCATGACAGCACCTGAATGTCGGCCCAAAGCGGGCAAACGTCGGCGTGCCTGTAAGGACTGCACATGTGGCCTTGCGCAACGTCTGGAAGCTGAGGATCAAGCCAAGCGGTCTAATGCTGATCAAGCCCTTGCAAAACTGAAAAAGGACGAGTTGGCGGAGGTAGATTTCACGGTGCAGGGGAAGATTGGAAGTTGTGGTAATTGTGCGTTGGGGGATGCATTCAGGTGTGATGGATGCCCCTATGTTGGACTACCTGCGTTCAAGCCTGGGGAAGAGGTTCGATTGGTCAACGATGACGTCCAACTGTGATTGGTGTATATGTACATGGCCATGACCGATATTTCATCCGTAGTACTCTACACGCGTCGGCCCGGTCAACCCGAAACAACGGTCAACGGTGGAAATACGTGTATAAGATAAATAGCAAATAAACCCAGGGCATCAGATGTCCAATCCTTACCCTCAAGCGACCGTCCACTTTGATGCAATCGGAGCGATCGGAGCACGTACCTTAGTGAAAATATATTCCCGACTGCCGATATCGTCCCTCCACACAATACCTCACGTACAAAAGCACGGTGCGCACTCCTCTTTCTTGAATATTCAACTACATTGACTTAATGATTATCTTGCCAAGGCAAGACTTCGCAAATACACTCCCAGGTACCCAGTAGACTTAGCACCGGAAGTAGATACCCATATCCCCACCATGTCTCGTCCCATGTACCAACGGGCCTCTTCCACAAATCTAAGGCGCGGGACAGCAGCGAGAGTGTTGGAAGGGAAGCTAGCTATCGTGAGTGCAATTCTCAATTATACTCCCCCCAATCGATACCTTCTTCGAGACGTAGGACGTGGGTTGGGAGCAAGATACTCATCATGCTCTCCAAGCCCGTGGTGCTACATGACTTGCCTGCCTTTAAGAAGTCATATTGATTCAGATATGTGCAGGTCACAGGAGCATCTCGAGGTCTGCCTCCAACATCCTATAGTCCACGAGTGTGAGCTCAAGCGCAACATGAAGGAATCGGCGCTGCCATTGCCCGTAATCTCGCCGCCAAAGGTGCTTCTCTCGTTCTGGGCTACACATCCGATTCCTCGTCCGAGCCTAGTGCGCAACTTGCTTCTTCTTTGGAGAGCTCCCATGGCATCAATGCCCTTGCGGTCCAGGCAGATATGGGTAATCCACAGGGCCCAGCTCACCTAATCACGACTGCCAAAACTCATTTCGCTCACCCAAGGTACGTACTTTGGTGATGACAATTTCCCATTCAATGCTGCACTTCGATCGTAAGACACTTTTCGAAAGCCACTTTCAAGAGCCACAATTGTGTTTACGCTCTTGGGACACATCTGTAAACTCGCGTTCCTAACTCCTAAATTCTTCATAGGTCTGGGAAATTCCAAATCGATATCATTATCAACAATGCCGGCGTTGCAAAGAATTCGCCTTTAGAAGAGGTCACCTCTGATGACTTCACAAACCAGTACTCCGTCAATGTCCTCGGCCCTATCCTCCTGCTTCAAGCCGCACTTCCCTTTCTACCTAAAGACCGCTCCGGCCGCATTGTTAACATCTCCTCAGTATCATCAAGCCTGGGATTTTCTGGGCAAACGGTGTATGGCGGCACCAAAGCAGCATTGGAATCCATGACACGGACTTGGGCAAGAGAACTAGCAGAGCGAGCAACTGTAAATGCCATCAATCCCGGACCTGTCGCCACAGATATGTATATATCAACAAGCTCAGAGTTCCAACAGCAAATGAAGCCCTTCTCGCAAAACGCCCCGCTGCAGAGAGTAAGGGAAGGAATAGATGACGAGAAATATGTCAACGAGGCGGAATCGGCGGGCGGAAGGCCTGGGTATGATCACGAGATTGCTGGCGTGGTAGCTATGCTCTGTACAGAAGATAGTGCTTGGTGCACAGGGTCCGTGGTTTCTGGCAACGGTGGATTCAAATTCAGCTATTAGAAGTTTGATGTTTGAAAAGAAACGAAAAGAAGCTAGATCTCGTGTCAGTGTTCGGGCAGCGCATAAGGATAACTTAGGAATCACCGGCGCCTAGACGATTGAGATCCAAAGAATACTAAGCACAACATCGAAGCCTTTTGATTCTGCCTTTTCATACTTGAAATTCCACATCTAAATGATTTCAGAGTCAGTATTTCTCTTTTCAGGAAGACATGGGCCATGTCTGAGCATGTGTCTCGAGAATCCCAATCAAGTCAGGAAAGGGAAGTAATGCAACGGAGTTCGTTACCCCGTCTTTTTCGTTATTCCAATATGCCCCGGACGCCGAATGCATTCCTCTCCGCCCCACCGCACTCTCTGTCACATCTTGTGAACCGTCAATTGGTGGTACGTCTCTGGAGGGATCTGAATGTGATGTGGTATGCTGGATGATGGTACTCGTGACTGCAAACTTATAAAGAGGTTGCTGGCCCGAGTGGGAGGACTCGGAGATGAGATTTTGGAGAATGGTATTTATAATGGCAGTATTCCACGACGAGGTATTGGCATGTTGATAGCTAGCGACTGATTGGAATGCAGAATCGCAAGCCTAGATAATGTCATGTTGGCAAGTACAAGATGGGTTTTTTGTAGGCGAAGACATACGTCGTTTGCGATTTGTGTAAGACGTGGGATTGGTATGGGCTGTGACACGTTCAGCGGCGGAGGAACCAGTCAACATGATTAGAACCTTACAGCTGTTGATTGGGCCTGGGAGCCAGGTACCGAAGCCATATTGAGAAGAAGAATGATGAATGATTGAAGGAATAAGGTAGATTAGACGGGGAAGCAAAGGAAGTTGTTTCTCGGCAAGGTACTACCTTAGAGGCTTAGGTACGTTAAGGTAGATAGAAACGGCTTCGGGAGCTAGAGACTAGAGACTACCTTACGGGCGTGCCTGCAAATGCGCACACCGTATTATATTAGTACCAGTACTGTAAAAAGGAATAATCGTTAATAAACGAAGATTTTAATCTATAACGGTACTACTACGAGTATTCTATACTTACTAAGATTCTTAGTTTAATCGTAGAGTTTTTTAACAGAGCTAAAATTTAGACAATTATAAAATAGTGCTATTAAGAAATATTTTATCGATACTTTATAATAACCGTTCCGGAACTGTTTCTAATAAGGCTTAAAACTTTAGATACTAGAGTTTTAAGTTTATTTAGACGTATATTTCTTTATAATTGTAACTTTAGCTGTGCGGTAGACTGTAGTTTGTATTCGTAGCTATAGAGAAGTTCGAGATCGTAAGAATATTGCTTAAAATAATTGAGGATCTATGCTTCTTATACCCTTGTGCTTGCGCAAGCCTGTAAGCCTGCAAGCCTGCGCAAGCCTATGCGTAAGCCTAGGTACGCACGTGTGTGTATTTTTTTTTGGAGCGAAAATCTAGTTTGATATTGGAACGGTGTTAGAACGGTGCTAGAACGGTGCTGGAACGGTATCGAGATTGTAGTACGAATAAAAAAAAATCTACTGTTTAAATATAATTACTGATTCGAGGAATCTCACTGTGTATCATTCGCAAATGATTTTTAACGGTTTTTGAAAAAATTACTATAAATCTTGCTTCATACCGTACTGCTATCAATATAATACGGTGTGCGCATTTGCAGGCACGCCCGTAAGGTAGAGTAGCGGGGCACCGGGGATCCCGCTGTGCCCTCAACCTCGCTAGGACCGAGGGACCTTTTTAATACGTACCTTAGTAGTGGCAGTCCCCCCCTCTCTTTATCGTTTCCTTCTTCTTTCCATCTCACAAAAGGGCCAATCACCATGCCAGCAGACACACTCACTCGTTTCCCATCCGAGTTGCTCATCTCCATCATCCGCTTCTTGGATCCTCTCTCACTACTTCAATGCCGACAGGTTCACTCACACTGCAAGTCATGTGTCGACTCGCTCCCCCAGTACAAAGCCTATCGGACCAAGTTCCAGGAGCTCGTTGAGCAATGCCCAAGTACCAAGGGCGCGAAGCCACGTCGGTGGACCATAGAGAGTGCAGCGAAACTCTTCGAGATTGTCCGCAAGGGCGTTGAGGTTGACTATTATCTCTTCGTCGTACTCTTCTTGAAGTATCCCAAGGCAATGTCACATGTCCTCGTAATGACGGACCGGTTAGAGACAACGATAGTGAGCCGATGATTACTTTCCCTCCAAGGTTTGCTCTTTGGCCCCAGGCCTCTTTTCACAAGGTCTACGTCCGCTTCCTACCCTCCTGGCGTGACGATTGAGACCTGTACACCCTTGGCGTCATTTCTCTGCTATAGCAGAAGCACTCCAACAAGCATGGAGTTTGGCGAAGAGAATTGGATGTACCGGGGTCGACTTCACCAGCTTCTGCGCATGTTGAACAACCTAGGCTGTCTCCCATATCTTGACCTTTAATCATCACAGCACACACATGCATAGTCTAATGTACCTAGGGTGTTGGACTCAGCTAGACTGCACAGAGTCAAGTCAATAGAGCATCATCAACGATAGGAGCATTTGCTTTAAACTGCATATCAATCGGCAAACCGTGAGACCACCTCCTGCACCGTAGAATAACACAACCCAAAAAGCCAACCCCACCCCCTGCCACATTTTCATACATCCATACACATCTTCCCCCGCCACTCTCCCACTCCGCCCTCTACGTTCCCGTAACCCTCAAGACAAAATTCACCACCACAGCCCCCGCCAGCACCACTGCCAACACGGTTGGCCCGAATCTATCATCAAATCCCCCCTGCCCCCTCAACCGGATACTCCTCGCCCGCCAATGGAACGTCACGAGCGCATAGACCATGCAGCCCATGGCGACAATGGTGAAGAGCCCCGCGCAGATGCGGGACGTGGCGTCGTCGCCAAAGTTGAGCAGGCCGATGGACAGGCCGCCGAGGATGACGGTGAAGTTGAGCCAGGAGAGGAAGGTGCGTTCGTTGGCGAAGAAGACTTTGGGCTCGACGCGCGTGGGGAGCGCGATGCGCTTGCCGGGGGCCGTCTGGAGCAGCGGTTGGGACGACATGGTGGGGGGCCGTGAACTGGGAGGGGGGAAGGAGTGAGAGGTTCGAAGAGCTTGCGAAGGAGTTGGCGGGAGGGGTCGTTGGAGGTGGGGGGTTTTTTGGTATTCACGGCGGATATGGAGCCGCACCTTGTGCGGGGGTCGATAAGCGGTATACGTATCAATACAGATGGATGTAATTTTCTGTAGGACCCAACTTGCCGGGCAATGGATGGAGAAAAAGGAAAGAATACCTTAAGGTAGGTTATGATGGAAATTTTGCATCCGAGCATCAAGGAAATGCGGCAACAAGCGGCCCGAAGCGGGGCCAACGTGCTTGAAGCTGAATGAACTTGGAGATTGCAGGCATCCAGTGCAGATGTCAATTTGTATAAGTAGTTCGAGACTACATAGCTGAAGCACTCGCTATGTGGGTATCTAGCATCGCTGTTGATCTGAAGAAAAGTCGAAGCCTGTGCAACTCCACCCCACCACCTTGCCAATTCAAAGCTTCTGCCATGGGGCTGCATCATGTCGTTCCCTTTATCCTCAATTGATAGGGCCCTTTTGGTATATCCACCTGACGCAGAGATTCCAATCGTCGAATTTTCTCACGAGTTGGTCTGCTCTCTGTTGCAGGGGGTCAGTAAAGGGAGACCGTGGGGTAGACCAAGACGTACCCGTAGAGCTCTTTCAAACCAGGAACGGGTACCCTTGCAAAGTATATGGTCATGACAGGGATAGCCCTCACTTTCCTGCCACCGCCGTCCTCGGACTGCTGTGCTCCCTGATCTGTTTCCTTGGGATTCACCATGATCTCAAAACCGTCTTCCATCTCTTCGTCTTCATCGACAACCTCATGTTCCTGATTGACGTCTTCCGAAACCCGTTCCGTTTCGCCTCCTGCCTCCTCATTTCCTTGAGACTTGTCCCCAGCTCGCTCCCTCTGCCACTCCGAGAGCGTTTTCCCACCGTCGTTACGCTTCACTGGTTTGGCTTTCAACGCGACGATTTGTCCATCCACTTTGGAGTACTGCCACCACTTTCCTTTGCCGCGCTCGACCTCTTGTCGCGCTATCTCCACAATGCTAACCATCTTACTCGTGACCCCCGCCTTGGCATGTAGGACGACGATACCCGGCTTAGATTTCGGGTCTGCAAAGCTAAAGTTGTCGACCCGAAGCAACAGCTTCCTAACCTTGTCGTTGATCTTAGCTGAAGAAAGAATCGACATCATAGTAAAGTTATATACAGTGCTCAGATGTCGGACTTCAAGAGGTAGTTCTTGGGCAGAGTTGTCGGGTGCAAGCTCTAGAGGTTGAATGTTCTCTATCATTGGGGTTCCATGAATGTTAGGTGACGGTGGATCGTGGTGCTGTAGTCCAGTGTTGCTGTTGATCTTCCTCCGTTTCTTGACTCGATCAGATGCTGTCGCCTTATCGGCATCGTCGGATAAATCGTGTTTCGTGGTCATCAGGGGCTGTGGACGAATACTTGAGTTTGTTTTGGCCTTCTGTTTTCCAGCAAGGCCTGCGTGATCGACCCCCGCCTGCTTAGACGAACGTTTCTTGTGAGGCATATTAATGAAGGGATGCAATTTATGAAGAGATGCAGAAGCACAGCGTTGGTGCCGCAGGGTACGAGAGTATTGTAGAGGATAACGGAGGAGGCTCGAAAACTCGCGATGATTTGTAGCGTGCAAGTGTCAAGTTCAAAGACAGGCTAAGAAGTGAAATGGAGGAAGGAAAATAGGCCAAGGACAGCCAAACTATGCCTGGAAGACAATCTCTCTGCTCTTACCCTAGAGACGATTGCAAGCAGTCTTGTTATGATGGCATCTGACCGACATGATGATCCCTCCAACTCGCTTTGCCTTGAAGTGTGGTTTGTTGAGATATTTCTGAGTTATTCATCGTCGTATTACCTATCAGCTAGCTCTGCACATTATTTTCTGTTGTATACTTTTATGTTAGTGCCGGGAAAAGCCGTCTTGTTCAATTCTCCTGCGTACATATTGCATTTTCCTCCTTATGACAAGGCCGAAGAAGAAGAAGAAGAAGCATAAGCAAATTCTACACTCAAGTCAAGGGAAGAATAATGCCAGGATGACATGAAGGCTATGGTCTCAAGGGGGTGAGTATATTCTTCTATCATTCATCTACCTAAATGTCTCAGATGATGTGGTCTACTCTATTTCCGGGAATGTGCATATGCGACCGTCCATTTTGGAGTATTTGTGGGGGAGGAAGATGAAGATGATGAGATTGGATTTTGCGTAGTGGGTTCGGAGGACTTTGTGTGGATTATGTGCTAGTTGCCAAGGTAACTTGCATTTTTTGCCAAGGTCCTGAGTACACTGGGGACAGTCGGAGAAGAGAAGGGGAGATTGTCTATTTTTCTTTTTCTTTTTCTTTTTCTTGGTTCGCAGTCAACTCCAAGGCTCACGATTAATGAAATACCTTAGTGATTGAGATTGAATGCCGGATCATTATTCAATCTTCATTTGATTATTCGTTATTACATTCCAAACATGCCAACAATGCCCACACAAGTGTACAGGCAGTCACTACTACTAGGTACGTAAGGTAAGTACGAGTACTCTACCGTAGTGACTACTTTACCTTAGTGACTGCGGTGTGGCTGCAGTCAATCCCTGTCTCTTCATCATGCTGGCTGCTTGCTAGTCGTCTAATTAGCCTGCTCCTTTGCTGCTCCTGTGCTGCTCCCGTGTCTGCTTGTGGGCTTCATAGGCTTCATAGGCTTCATGGGTGTGGGTGTCGCACCAATCAAAACATGTTACATCATCATAGCGTCCACTTCCACCCGGCTTATTTCAGGCCCCCTACCCTTTACTACCCTTTACTACCCTCTAGCATCCCTTGAACCTTCCCCCCCTCCCATGTTCAGATGTTCAGATGTTCTTCCCCCCCCCGAAAAAACCGAAAAGCCCTCTCTGACTTCTGTACCACCCTGTCACCCTTTTATTATTATTCCTCGCAAAACGTCCAAAGTCCAAAGTCCTAAAACCTCTTCCCCCCAGTCTCTCCATTCCTTTAGCCCTACTACTCTACTACTACCTTTTCCCACCAATTCTTCACTACTCTCTTGAACTCGTCAACTCGTTGCGCTTCACATTATTAACCATACCTTTACCTTTTTATAATATTCGACCCATTTATTCCACTTCCCATCATCATCGCCTTTGACCCAACTAAATTTGATTAATAATTTAACATTCCCGACCTTGAAGACCCTCATTCCCTTTCCACGGTCGGCCTCGCCTTCCCGCCAAGCTACAAGTCACTACACTCTTTCCAAGACTCCCCCATTGCAACCACGAGTTTGTCTGGAACGAACCGTCGTCCTTATCGCTTCAACACTGTCACCTCCTTTTTAACTTTTCTTGCAGCAAGACCCTGCGCGTCAGCCTAGAGCTCATTATATCCGATCAACCGACGGAACCTTCGGACTCACCTTCCGCATCTCGATACCTTCTCGACGTCACTCCTCCATGATCTGGACCTGTGCATGATCGCTGGCGGCCTTGACCGTGTCGCATGGCATGTATCTGCTTTCGTGGAGCTCCTCGGCCCGGAATGACAAGGTCCTAAAGGACAAAGCAAACTTCTTGCCAACGCAGCAACAGCGGTCGCCTATGACTCAAATACCGCTGTTGAATAAGATGAAGCGCAAACGTTCGGATGGTCGGCCAGCGTCACCACTTCTGGAATGTCCTTCAGCGAAAAGAAAGACAGAGAATATGAGCTATGTTGGGATACCAGCTGTCGAGACGCGCAAAATCATCCTACCTCGTCAAGAGGATCAGCTTGCTAGGATACCGAATTCAGATCAGGCGAACTCACGCCAAGTACCAACCGACATGGAATGGGAGCGAGCATACGAGAGCACCCATCCTCAAGAATCACTGCCCGAACGGCCGACGAAAAGCAAAGTGGACCACCACGATACTGATGCAAGTCGGCCTACCAAAATCCTGGACGCTCCTGCAGCTCTTCGCGAGGCTATCGAAGCACAGTTCAGTCTTGAGATTCTTCTCAAACACAGGGAACTGCGCCTGATTGAACAAGAGTTCGCAAAGTGCCAGGTAGCCTTGGAGCAGCTTCGTCGATGCCAAGTTTTCCCATATCCAGCCTCGTCGTCCACGTTTGAGGGCATGCAAGCAGCGATTACGGGTGCCGGCAAAGCCTATGACAACCGAGCACGATATGCAGCACCATGGGGCGTTGCCAACGGGCCTTATACCCGCCATTACGAGCGTTGGCTGATTCCAGACTCGGCCTTCGACGATTCAGTTGCCGATTACATCCCAACGCCAACGGTCGGTGGAGAATTTGTGCCAGAGCGAGCAACGAGGGGGGCGAAGGCGGAGAAAGGTACTATAGCTGGCAAGTCGCGCTCTCACCGTGGGTCCAACGGCGCACGACTCAAAGCTCTTCCACACGGCTATCCAGAGCCCAAAGAAGAGAAGGGTCCGATGATTGTCAAGCGCTCGTCTGATGGGAAAATGGTAAAGCTGGTCTGCTTGGATTGTCGTCGCAGCAATTTCAATAGCGCTCAAGGCTTCATCAACCACTGTCGCATAGCACATTCGAGACAGTTCTTAAGTCACGATGCTGCCATTGAGGCGAGTGGTGAAGAGGTTGACATGGACATGGAAGGAGGCTTGGGAGAGTCAAATGGCTCACAGGCTTCCGCTAGCGCGGGGCTAGTTCACCCACTCATCAGATCCGCCTTAGTTCGTACCACAAACCTCGATTCTGCAACATCTTCCTCACGCCGCAAGAAGACCCAGTCAGTCGCTACGCCAAGAGATCAACTGCCATCAGCTTTGAGAAGCCCTCAAGCCATGCCTACGCCACGTCAACATGGTCTTGGAACGCCAGAAAATCTCAGGACTGACCCTACCCCTTTCAATCCTTCTCCCCAAACCCCTCACCTGTCTGCTCTGTTCGCAAGAATGGGGCGAGGTGGTGACTTGAATGACATGGTTGCGCAAGCAACAACGAGCCCTGAAATTGACCTCTCCTTATCGAGCGACGAGGAAGACGAGCAGGAGCAAGTTAGTCCCGCAGGGCAGCTTGTTGTCTCTCAGAGCCGCAGTACTCGCGGTGTCTTGCAGGCCGGATACCTTCCTGCCCGCACGACCAAGTCTCCTACGCCCTTAGAGCGATTACCCAGCCATCCAGGCATCCCGAGTAACTCATTTAGGCCACACCTCTTACCGAGCATCAACGGGCACTACGACTACCAAGCGCCATACCATAACCGTGATCATCTTCGAGACCACGATTCACCCATTCATGAGCACGCCTCCCCTGTAAACCTTAGTCCGAACACCATCGAGTCCCATACTGCGCCTAGCTTAGTTTCAGATGATGGTGATTACGAAAACACGCACTCCGAATCCGAAACCCCTAGCTCAGGAGAATCTGATGATGATGAAGACCATTACATTCACGCCGAAGTGATAGATCATGATGAAATGGATCTGGGGGAAGGCAGCTCTCACGACCATCATCTGAGCTTGGCAGGAAAAGCACAGAGTCCTGCTGCCGGCAGACGTTCTTCGGCGATGAGACATCCAAGTGCAATACGAGACGAGGCAGGAGAGCATAGACATGTCAGTTTCGCAAGCCCGGTGAGAAGGCTGAGAAAGGGTTCGCGGGCGAAGGATGATGCGTGAGCGCACGATTTCATAGAGGACCAATCTCATTTCAACACGGGCAACGGAACTTTGCGTAACATTATTATACCACAGATTGGGATGCGTTTTTAGCGACGGAGTTCAGGGTCTTTGTGGGGGCGGTCCTAGCATGGGACCCGCGTCACATGGTCGCTCCATGTGATTTGCATTGGCGAAGATCTCGGATATATGCCAAGTGTGCGAGCAGCAGCATTTGTACTTTAAACAAGACAGTAGTAGCGAGACCAGCTGAGAAGAAGCTCTGTGGAAGTGAATGATGTAATTAGTGAACTCACTCCTTCTCTCTCCCCTTGCCGTGTAGCACTCAATGGATCCATGGGAAATAGCAGCCGCCGAGTAAGGTCATTCGCCGTGGCCCGTGGGACCGGTGGTGCAGGGGAAACTACGAAGGGGAGGTCTGCACCAAAAGTCCTAAACATGCCAAGTGAAGCCAAGACTCTTCTCGGATGATATCACTCCTGAAAGATCGGGTGGGCTACCTGGACGATGCGCTTAAACATAGGGCCAGAGCCCCGAAGCAGCCCCTAAAAGGTGCCCTGAGAGCTTTCTGCTATAAGGTCGTTATCCGAAAGCGCTTCTTGGCATGTTCAGGACTTTTGGTGCAGATCTCCGTAAGCTTGGGAGAATAGGACTGAGGTTTCGACGAAGTAAGAGCAGGCTCTCCGATTATCATCCGAAAGCACCAGCACCAGCACCAGCACCAGCACCAGCGTAAGCGACAAGCGACAAGCTTCACGTTCTCGAAGGCTCCTATGCCATGAATGAATGCTATGTCTACAGCCCAAAACGCTTACTGCTCGTTCCACCCAATCCCTATAGACAATGATTTCGGTCGTGGTCTGCCTACCTAAGCAGTACGCATACATTCAACCGTAAAAATGCCCTCTCCAATGGCTTTGTTTGACCACTAGCTTCGTCTGCCCATCTACTCTTGTCCAAAGCCAACAGTCTCCTCCACTGCAATGGTGAGCTTCCCAGAGAGATCTTCATACGTCTTGTAGTCTGGTAGGTCCAATCGGTTGAAACTATATCCCATATTAGTACAGGCTGGCGAATGTGTTTCTTCTCCATACCATGTATGAGATTTGGGCAAAGCCTTGTCAGAACCTGATTTCTCAATCGTGAACCTTCTGGGACCGTCACTCCCTTGCAAATCCTTAAAACCGTTGACAGGTATACGAGAGGTGCCGGTTGCGAATTGCAACAATCTGGACTTCTGCTCCGCGTCCCAACTACGTATGCACTATGAAACAAGATTAGTAACATTCTCGGAGTAAAGGAACTAATCACTTACAGTCCAAAAGTTCCTAATGACCTGATCTTGCTCGGTGTACCCTCTGTAGTCTGTATGCTTCTTCCAGTCTTCAACATCAATGTCTGCGATGCCTCCAATGAGCAATTCCAGTTCACGTTCATCGAAGACGTTGACAAGATCTGGTGGGATGAGCTCGTTGAAGCCGGTAACAAATGCGTTGAATTGTTCTTCTACTCGCTTCTGGATTCTCCACTCGGTGATAAGCCTGCAACAGGTCAACCAAGGATCAAAGAGCGGAACAATGTTGGAAAATCGTACTCGATGTACTCCTTTTTATTCTCATTAGTCACTTCAATGTTCCTTCCATTGGGCTTCAAATCAATCGTCTGAATCTCTCCAAAACTCTCGTCTTCTGTTGAAAATGTCGGTTCTATTACCCCTTCGATATCGTTTTCCCTAAGTAGATATTAGCATTGCAAGCGGGCACAGAAAGCTCGGAGTCTTACAGAGTCCACGTCAGGGTTCTATGAAAATCGGCATCAACCCCCTCCATATCTGCAAGAGCAACTCTCTTCCGCAAGATCATCTTGTAGAACGCGCCAATGAAGAACGCATCAAGGAAGCGTCGGTGGAAGATGGCTAAGCCAACTACTCTCCCGATGAACTTGAAGTAGTTCAAATGTTCAGGATTGATGCCAGAGTGAGGATTGATTTGAAGAGTATAGTTGTCATGAGCAGAATATTCGAAAAGGCAATAGAAAGGATTAAACATTTCGTGAGATAACAAGAAAAAGAACTCTCTGTCTCAAGTCAGTCCTGTTCATGGATGAATCATACAATATCAAGCTCACCTTGACAGTCCTCCATAGTCCAGACCATCTTCTCCGTCGAACTTTATCATCAACCGTTTCTTCAAATCGTTGGCATTCTGCCGCATGATCTCGGCGTATGAATCCTCAAAGATGTGGTCTCTTCGGACTTTGACATGGCATTGACCAGACAATATTCGAAGCGCAGGCTGAGACCGGAAGTAAATAAGTTTACGTCGGAAATCTCGTTTGTACTGTGGGACATTCTGGTCTAATGACGATGGCAATCGAGGGTCATCCCAGGTCGTTGTCTTCGTATTGTGGTCCACAAAATAGACTCTTGCAGTGTTGGTTAAACGCATTTCCCATCCACTAGGCAAGGCACCGAGTTGCGATACCGGCTGCGTTTGAATGGTGGTGTTGTTGCCGCTTGGATTTTGACCATACATGCGAATATACTGCTGCCGACGAGGATCTACCCAGGTGGTCGTGCGCGTATTGTGGTCAACGAAGTATGATCTGCCTTCGGGTGTGTGGCGTTGCTCCCATCCTGCAGGAAGCTCACCAGTCCCAGGAGTCGTCGCACCGGTAGCCATCATAGAGACTGCACTGGCAGTACTTGCAGATGTTGGCGATGGGGTCTCCAACTGACTTGGTGAGTTGGCCCCCGTACGATCCTCTGGTAGCATACGATTTTGATGTGCACGCCGCTCAAGCTGGGTATTGGCCTCCATGGCGGTCCGTTGATCTCTCTCATTGTATGTAGTTGATGGCCTCGTCCAGGTTGTGGTCCTCGTGTTGTGATCTACGTAGTAAGTTCTTCCTAGATTATCCTCTCGCC
This sequence comes from Parmelia sp. 050094, assembly GCA_018257885.1. Classification (NCBI taxonomy): domain Eukaryota; kingdom Fungi; phylum Ascomycota; class Lecanoromycetes; order Lecanorales; family Parmeliaceae; genus Parmelia; species Parmelia sp. 050094. Next base: position 115,740 of record JAEUBB010000005.1, read on the forward strand.
TCTCCCAACCTGCAGGCAACATTCCCTGATTATCTCTGAATGAGCTGAGGTGACCTGATCCACCAGGTCCAGCCTGATTGCCACCGTTTGTGTGAGGAGCGTTGCTAGGCGGTATACTTGTAGGGGCTGGAGTTGGATGAGATGGAGCAGGGCTATGGGGCGGTGGATTGTCCGACGGGATGTCACTAGAAGGCCCAGCGGAGCCTGCAGGTGATCTTGGGGGGATTCCATTAGACGTAGATGCGATGCTTCCACCTCCTACTGACAACGACGAGCCGGGATGCCCGAGTGTGCTTGGCTGTGCAACAGGCGGTCCAAGGTTTGTAGACAAGTTGACTATGAGCTTTCCATGTACAATCAGGTTGTCGTTGGATTTCTTGAGATCTCGTGTGAGCATTTCTAATTGCTGACGTCAGTATTTAGTCCATTTAATTGGAGTTGTTATTGATGAAGAGATGATATACCGTCACCACCAATGTCCAAATCCATGACCGAGCCTATTCGTACGTTAATCACGCCGAGAAACCCTTGATCCTTCTTCTTGAACTTTTTTTGGTCAAATATTTGTATGGCCAGGATGCTCTCTTGTGATGCTCGCCTATTGCCAATCAATATTTCCCCGAGCAAGCCGTACTGCGAGGTACCCCTACATGTCAAAACTTTCGTTCCAATACGGGTTCAGCGTCTTCTTGATAACGGAGGTCGTTCGAGTTTGCTCTCCTCCTATTGTAGCCACGGCGAATGGATCTGGGAATCCTGTAGTAGGCATGTAAGTATAGTAGTCGCGGTAGCTCCAAAGGTGTTGTGGACTAACTGAAGACATCTCGTTTGTAGAGACCATCGGCCGCAATTACTGTGTCACATGAGCATTGTTTTGATTGTTCACATTCAAGCCATTCAGCAAGCATACTTGTCACCCTCAAATTTGGCGCCCTGGGTAAAGAGATTAGCAATGCACGATGAGCTCACGAACAGAAGGTAGGGCATACTGCGGCAGATCTGAATCCATGCTGCGTGAGCTTGACCAGGAGGTCGACGAGGAATGTTTGCGTCTTTAATGGCAGCCTTGGGAGAATGAGGCGCCCAATAGGGAAGCCGAGTGGTTTAGGGAAAGCAGTCGTGGACGGTTGAGGCTCGAGGGGGCTGTGAAGCTGGGTCCGATAATTCGACTCTGTACAGCGACTAGGTACATTTCATCGTATTGTATGTCGTATTGTGAAGTAGCTGTACATGAAGAATCGCAGGCGTATCATGAAGGGAGCACGGTTGATCTTGGAAAAGTAATGGAAAAGAACGAGTAATCCAAGATGAGATGCATTTGGATTCCCTTCCCCTCTGCGCCGTCCGTTGTTTGAATTTAAAAAACGACTAGTCATCAGCCCTAAGGAGTACTATTATTACCGTATCACGGAAGAAAACCGCCAAAGCAAAGCCAAGCAGCATTACACTCTCTTATTATTTGGAAACACACCGTCCGAATCAAGATGAAATCGAAGGAAGGTTGAGCATCTGCCAAGCTCATATTTCCCATTGTAGCCATCTCTCCTCTATCCAAATAGGCAACTTCCGAGAGTAGCTGCAAATATGTCGCCTGTCTTTGTCTCCCTGACTTTCCCGCGGTTACAACTCATGCCCCTGAAGGACTCCATTTCCACTGCTTTTCAATCCTTTTCTGCAGGTACCCATGACCTCTACATCTGAACCGGTGAACCTGCGGATGCTTGAGTCCTTCTGCTCGCCTGTATTACTATAAACCCCATGACCATCCAGCATCTTTCAGTATGGAGAGTAGCCTCTAGGTCGACCTCGATATCCTCCACGATATCCGCCTCTGGGTGCATATCCGCGGTCATACCCTCCTCTGTCGTAGCCTCCTCGCCCATATCCACCCCGGCCGCGAGGAGGTCCCGCCGCACGCCCTCCGCCGCGACCACCGCGAGTCATGCCCGGTAAGTTGGTTCTTTTGGGAACAACCTATGGTGGTCAATGGTATTCAGTATAGGATAATTTGGAAAGGCGATGATATACCTTGAGATTCCTGCCTCTGAACATACTCTCGTTGAGGACCAGAGCTTGCGCAACAAGATTGGGCTCCGTAAATTCTACATAGGCATAGCTGTGATTCGATTAGAACTGTTTCTCGTTTGGGGCGTAGCATGTAGTTGGTGCTTTGAGAAATGGATATGAGCTCTTACCCTTTCGGATGTCCAGTAAATTTGTCCAACAGGATGGTGACCCTGTTGATAGAGCCGCAGCTTTGAAAATGTGCCTGGATCTCCTCTGGTGACGCGCCATAATCCACATTGCCAACGAAGATACTGCGCGCATCAATGTCTTCCTTGTCCTCTCGCAAGTCATTGTCTTGTTGATCCAGCGATGCTTGCATTTCTCGCAGCTTTGCTGCTTCGGCTTCCATCTCGGCTACCCGTCTCTTCATCGCTGATATCTCTTCCTGCACGATTTTTTATCAGCGCCCATTCTTTTACAGTCTTGCAAAGCCGCCAGCCTCTCCGGCAGCATGGTGCATAGGTCGTGGTGATATGTAGATAAACACTCCGTCTCTTACTTCATCATCTCCACCATCGTCCTTGATCTGGGAGCGCTCATCTTCTGCTGCAACACCATTGTCCGACATGATGAAGAGATGATCTTGCTTTTGTGCTGATGTGAATTGTTGCGCTATTAGATCAAAGGCAATAAAGCATGACGCGAGCGGAATTGTTGGGAAGAAAAGTGCACTTTGTTACTGAGTGGCCAGCGGGAAAAGATGTGAGAATTTTGGAGGATGGGAATGAACTCCTTGTCCTTGATGCCGCACAAGGCTTAGCGCAGCACGGCATTTAGCGCAAACTTAGCGCTACAAGGATTGTTCTGCGAGAACGTCTTCACTAGGGTAAATACTCGAACCTCCAGTTATGTCATAGCAGGGCCGGCCTCTCTTTTTATTGCAATTCATTTCTCTTCTGCTCCAATTGTCCGCTAACCATCTGCCCTGTAGAGTACTGCAGAGATCCTTTCAGCTGCTCACCATGCGATGTCCGCAGGCGTTGTTCCTGCAAATCTCTCCTTTCTGGCCATATACAATCCTTCCTTGAGCACATCTGACGATACTTTTCACCAACAAATTGTGTATTACTACTCGAAAATTAGAAATATCCGACGCGGCGGCAAGGCTAATGACAACGGTGATGAGGAGGACACCAGAGAGCAGAAGAACGAGAAAGAACGACAGATTGGCCTTGCTCAAGGCATGGTGGAATTTGCAAAGTAATGATCTTCTGATGAAACATGCTTCTTTTTGGCTGAAACCATTCTCAGGAGCTTCTCCAATGGCAAATCTATAGACTCGATTGAGACAGAAAAGTCGCGAATCATCCTACACGAGCTTGAGACGGATTGGTGGCTTTTAGCAGTATGCATTCGTGCTTTCGGTTCTCCATCCCTGACTTATTCGCGTTGTGTAGTCCGTCGATCTGACACGCCTTCCGATGTCCTCTGAGACAGCCATAAAGAACCAGTCCCAGAATGCTATGATCCCAATCGAGTATTCAGCTCGCGAAGTCTGTCCCTCAGCTCTACTCCTCCAGCAGATTATCCGCGCACATCAAATCTTCCTCCTACACCAAGCCTCTTCAATTGCAGAGCTGTATACGCGCGCTGGAAGAGCCAAGTTGTGTGGTTTCCTGCAAAGTTTTTGGGATGCGTTCATCTGGAGTTGGGATGTTTTATTGCATGGCAATCCTGCCGTGGATATTTTTAATGGAGTTAAACTGGCCGCGGGTGGTGAGCTGGGCATAGGCGTTGGAGAAGAAGAATGGGGCAGTGGGGAAAGAGAAGTCCTCGAAGGGTTTATCGGAAGGACTGAAGGCCTTGTCGATCTTGTCGTCGCGAGATTCGGTGATTCACGTACGATCCCAGAAACCTCCACGGCTTCCTCAGTGAGGACGAGTCTGCCACACCTTAATCCGGACTGGCAACTCTCCGGAGCACGTAGTACAGGACCGGCTGATGGAGTCATCTTTTCGGGGATTGGCGCGTTGAATAGAGGTTCCGTGAGGAATATTTCAAGCTGGATGGAATGGCTTTACATGTACGGACAAGACTGCTATGGTGTTCGAGATAACCCGTCTTCCACTCCTCGTCGAAAACGCAGAAAATTACAGTCATGTACTCCAAAATCCGAGACGTCGAGTCGGGGACTTCAAGAGCAGCAAAGGCATCCCAACCCAACTTCTACGCACGGGCAGAGCTCAGGTAGCCCATCTGACCAAGTCGCTGGAATTCCTGCGTCTCTTCTCACACCACGTACCGTACGCGAAATACAAGATCCAAAACGTTCAAGCTTGAAGAAGGCTTTGCCAAGGAGTGGTGAGCAGACCGCGATAAATAGTGACTTGCAAGAATCCTCGTACGGCACCGAAACCATGGTTAAATATCTGACGCTGGGAGTCTATGGGTCAAGCTGGGGTATCCCATCTGGGAGACCGCCTGTCAGTCAACGACTCTCGAGTTTCCACAAAGCAGACAGCAACCAAAATAAGAAGCCAAACCGCTCCGACAAAGAAGAGTCAAGGACTCAATCAGATTTACCAAGCGGCTATTTCTTAATTGGACTAAATGGTCAGCTCGAGGAGGACGTGCAGATTTCGGAAAATGAACAAGAGACAGGGGCGGGAACGGGCGAAGAAGTCGAGTTGGACGAGGTAACAATGCTGAAGGATAGAATAATTATGAGGACGCTGCACGTTGAGCGAGCCAAAAGGAAAGCCGAAGACTGGAACACGTCTCGGGTTGACGAGGCTGAATCAGTGGTTGAAGCCGATCGTGATCGACTAAGAGTAGTGGTTTACGTCCAACAACCTTTCATGTTCACATTCCTGTTCGAGCTTCAAACTGACGCCCTCGCATTACCATCGTTCTACCGATCTCTACACCACCAATTTGGGCCATTGCAGCGTCCACTCCTTGCAAGCACATCGCCCAGCAAAGTCTCTGAGCGTCTGTGGGATGCCGCCGCTCCAAAGAGTACCGCGTCCACAAGGAGTTCACAGCCGATTTGCGACCTTGTGTACGATCCTGCGAGATTGACAGTGCACACCACAATCCCGAACATCCCAGAGCTTGGGCCCTCTCCCAGTGATAACCAAGAGGCACTGCCGTGGACTCGAGTGGAAGCGTTGAGCGTTCATTCCCAGATATTGAATACGTACAGCTCAACGCGCCGGCATACTGCTGAGCAGGAAAGGACTTCAAAGACAAGCAGACAATGGTGGGTGGTTTGGATGCGTCTGCCTCAGACGGGGTCCGCACGGGGCACAGGGAGCGACGCATATCGTGAAGCCTTTCTCATCAGGAAAGCAAGTGACTACATTCCGCCTGCAGCGCGGAAATCGAGCAACCGATTCGGAAGAGAGGTAAGCGGATCTGGCGCAGGTGGAGGATGGGGTCCGGGAAAGCTGGCAGAGGGCATTGGAATTGATGCTAGGCAGTATATTGAGGGTCTTCTCAGTCTCAACCGATAGACACGATAGTGATTCTCGATTTTCAGCATCTTCCCACGGCTGTCCTCTTGTTTCCGAGGGTTGCCAATATTTTAGGGTTCTTTGATCTGGGAAGATATTGATTGGTATATTAATACATAGCCCAGTTGATTGAACCTTTTGTAATTTTGTGATGGCTAGAGGAAGAGGGGCGGCAATTCAGAAGCCTAGTGGCGGTCCCGCTGCAATGCTCTCCTTTCGGCTTTTGGTACTTTTTGGTACTGGAGGAATTCAGGCTACGTGTATGGGAAGGGTCGAGGGGGTAGAAGGTGGGAAGGCAGTCGGCATTCTCTGAGCAACTGATTACGATTGGCAAACGAAGCAAATGAATGGCCAGCAGGGTCAGGTGCTGTGTTTGCAGGCGTACAATAATAGGATACGATGCATCAGCCAGCCATGACGTGCCTCAATGCACGGTGTGGGGTGAGACAGAGTTTGTACGAGGCCTGGAAGCAAGATAGTGACAGGCTGTGACAAGGGGTTTCAGGCGCGCAGCTGGGAGCCTGGGACGAATGGGAAGCTGGGTTGAGTCGGTCGACGTCTTTTTTCTCTTTTTCTCTTTTTCTCTTTTTCTCTTTCAGCCTTGGTAGAAGATGGCAGGGGATTGGATTTGATTGGCCAAGTGCATTAATATTGCCTCGAGAAGCTATAGGTACCTTATTAGCCAGTGGGCCATGGGCCATGGCAGACTGGCAGTACTCGTACCTGTAACCTTGGTTACCTTGGGGCTTCTGTTTGCCCCTGAAAGTCTGAAGAGTCTGAAGAGTCCGAAGAGTCTGAAGAGTCAGGGCCCTCAGGGGTAACAGGCAGGGCACCAGGGGTAACAGGCGGGCCGCAACCCCTGGAAGAGAAACCCCGCCGTGCACATCAAGTTGTAAAATTGTAATTGTGTTAGCCTCTGCCCTCTAGTACATACTCGACCAAACTTTGCCCTTCTCTTGCATTTGCACCACTTTGCATTTCCTTCCCTTTCGTCTTTCGTCTTTCGCCTTTCGCCTTCCTTTCTTCACTCATCATCATATCTCTTACTTTCCTACCTACCACTCTCGTTTTTCCCCATTCGCTGTCCTAGTGACCAGCATCCATTCATTCTTCATTCTTCACTCTTCACTCTTTCCCAGAACCAGCATTCACCTTCCTTCCTTCTTTCTTTCCTCCCCTGGACTGACTTGTACAGAAAGACCAATATCCAACTTGAAAGGACCATCCAAACACTCCAATCGCTAGTCGATTCGTCACACTCATTACCCTTTGGTCATTCATTACACACTGCTTTATATCCAAACCCCCCTCACTACGAGCAATGAAGCTATCCACAACTCTCGCTTTCAGCGCCTTTTTGGCCTGGTCTTCCCCTATGCCTTTGGAGAAGAGACAGGATATCACCGTCACCACGACAGTTGACGTTATCGAAACAGTCGACCTAATTGTTACTGTTTGGCTTCCACCTGGCCAAGTTGAACAAAAGCAAGTCGTACACCCAAACAAACCAAACTCAGCACCCGCCATTCACATCACCCCCGTCCAAGATGCAATCGTTCCTGCTCACACTTCACCTCCAGTAGCACAGCCAAAATCCCAAGAAGCAGCTCAGAACCAGGCGAATGAAGCTCAGGAAAAGACAAACCAAGCTCAAGTAGCTAAAAATCAGGCGGCTCAAGAGCAGTCAATTCAAGCACAAAACCAGGCAAATCAAGCTCAAGAGAAAGCGAATAGCAACAAGGTAGCTCAGAACCAGGCAGCTCAGAAACAGGCCGCACCTCAACCACAAGCGCCTGCAGCCCCCGTCAATACTCCAGCAGCTGCTCCCGCCGCACCATCAGCAGCCCCTCCGCCAGCAGTCGCACCAGCGACCCAAGACAGTACTTCTTCGGACCAGACACAGCCAACAACGGGCGGCTCATGTGGCGAAATTGGAGGCACGTGTACCGCCACCAATGTTACCTACTTTGGAGGTGGATTGGGCGCGTGCGGCTGGTCCAACGATACAATGCAGGAGGACTTCTTTGCGCTTGCTCATGGTGCGGTCCTTGTCTACCCTGCTTCTTGTTTTGTTTTTCTAGATCCCCCTACATAGCCGACGGCAGCCACTGACATTAAATCTTTGCAGAAATGATGGGCTCGCAATCGAATGGAAACCCCTTCTGTGGTCGTACAGCAGCTATCGTGTACAAGGGCAAGACCATCCATGGAACTTTGACAGATAAATGCATGGGCTGCGTAAGTTTTTGCCTCTGTCAATTTTTCGGCCGGCATCGGGATCTGACAGATACGTGTAGGGACTCCAATCTATTGATCTCTCCCAGCATTTGTACGATCAAATGTTTGTTGAAAGTGTGGGCAATTACCACGATATCGAGTGGCATTTCACCAGCTAGATGTTGTATCATTTGTACTTTCGGCACACTCTGCGAGTCGGAGGTGTTGCCGAGATATATGTTGCATGACGAGCATGGTTTGGAGCATTTCCATTCAGCGAATGTGAACCCTTTGAGCATATGTCCTTAAGCACAAATTGGACACTTGAACGAGTTCACGGCCTTCACGATCCCTTCGATCCATGATGCTGAGCATTAGGGTCAGGGAAAAGCATTTATGTACATATTTACTACACCTAAGATAAAAGACCGCAAGACGACCAGTTGCCATCCGCAGGCTTCATTCTCACGTGCATTGATTGTCCTATCGTAGTTCGATCTCCGCCCCAAGGGTGATTACAACAATAAGCATCTTTCTGTCGTGTCGTGCTATGGAGAAAAGGACACCACAGTAACCTTGGCAGTAAGAGACGCTGCTCTATTCCTGGCCCCTGGACAACGGACAGACGGCAGACGAAGTGCGAATATCAAGAATGGGCAAAAGCCAAGGAATGTTCCACACGCATCGGGACCCCAGCGCGACGGATGTCATGGTTGGCGCTGATGTTTTGCTCGCTCTTGTGCTTGTTCATATGATGCATATTCCCGTCCCGGCTCAAGATCTGCCGACCAAAGAGCAAAAGCGTCTTTATTTCCAGTGCAGGCTTCGCCAGTGCCGACTATCCATCTGAACGGGATCGCGGTCCAGTAAGGACGTGGGCTCGCGGTTTCGACCGGGAGCAGTGCACACAGCAGCACGACTACCAGGCAGGGGGGATTGAACTCTTGGGTTATTAATTTGAATTGGGTTTGCATTGGCTCGAGGCTTGATATTTGGTTTCCGGGGTAGAATTTGTACTCGTGCAAGTCAGAGTGGCGATGAGAGGATTCATATTATTGTCATCGTTTGTTAAATGATTATGAGCTCTGAGTGAGAGAGTGAGAGATCAATAAATGAATCACAGAGGCTCATTCGCCGGTCGATTCTCTCCTACATGACTGGATGAGTGGTTTCTAAAGCTCGATTATAGATTGGGATTGGGAGCGCCATTATATTTGCTGCAGACCGGTGAGCGTTTGCTAGGGGGGTTTTGTGATTTTAAGAGACATACATCGTAATAGGCCTTTTCACCACCATCCCCAAGTTGAAGCTCCTCCAATTTGATGGCTGTCCCCGTCTTGACTGCGTTCATGGCCATATTCCTCTTGATGGGGCAAGTCGCGCGGTATCGACATTGCGATGAGCACTTCCAGAACTCATCATGTATTGATGTTGATCCGTAGACATCGACCATCAATGTGAGCATCACTAGCCCAGTTGTGATGGATACCAGTTTCAACGAGCTCAAAGAGTCCGCTAGTGGTAGGAAGATGAGGATGATGGCCACAGAGAGCCGTACGGATATCCGGTAACGCTTCCCAATACGCTCGCCATCAAATTCCTTGTGAACGTGGCACAAGGATATGATGCCTAAGTAGGTGTCAATACGAGGGACTCCAAGGGGAGGGATACAAGTGGCATACTCATGGAAAGTAGTGCAACTCCCAAGCCTGCACAGTAAAACCACCGTAATCCAGAAGATACCTCTGGCTCAGATCTACCAATGTATGCTTCGGTCAAGTCATCAACATTGGCATCATGGCAGTCGGTGGCCAATACTAGCCGAGACAGCGCCGCTCCAGCGAGGACGTAGGCCATGATGAATGGGAAATGAATCGTTGTCCAAATCATGGCTGCGACAGGGAAGTAAGTAATCGATCAATCATTTACCAAGGGTGTGGAGCTTACAAGACACGTAGTGCCGACGGATGGCATGTGTGTGTAGGTTCCACGAATCTGGGGAATCAGATTAGCATAGACTATTGTTGGATTTTAATGCCCATACCAATCTCGAAGTACAGCCAGTTGAAGCAGAAGGCCTGAATCAAGCCCAAGACAGCTTTGCCAAAGAACCTATTCTGCGTCAGCGGATTGAACTCAAGTAGGATGAAGCACATACGCGTTAATGCCGTAAGCGGCTCTATTCTGAAATAATAGGGCAACTACGCTGTACCCAAATACCAAGGTGACAAATGCGTTGGTCCGCTCCGCTGCAGAACGCCAGTCAATACTGCTATTGAACAGGAAGGAAGTTCGTACTTTTATGCTCGATGTTTATGGCTGATGATACATAGATTAGCAATAGCTACGTTCTCAAGTCGCTTGACTTCAAACTGTTACTCACCTGGAAAGAAATCGAACCACTCGCCATGATTTGCTAACCATGACGAGTGCCTTAATTCTGCCCACCGCTTGACAATTACTATGGCGAGTACCACGAGCAAGTCTGAAAATACTCAGCAAAGACAGCCTTGAGCACAGAATCCACACAAGAAGACTGACCAAGAACAATCGCGATCCAAACCAAGGCCAAGCGATCGGGGTATTTAACTTGAATGCTGGCAATCCAGATTGCGGTAGGAATCATAATGCAAGCAGCATTTATGATCATATATCCTCGGACCATTGGTAGCAGATACCCAATCCACAAGAAATGGGCTGCGTGAAATATTCTTTGAGCGAGCTATCAGATGTTAGCCAGAAGAATGAGTGGTAAGTAGCTTGTTAAATTAGACGTCTTAGAATCGCAGGACCGTCGATAGCGCTACAATCTTTTAATGCCCTCCCTAAGATCTTCAAGTCTTCTCAATTTCTTGGCCTGATTCCTGATCAAGTATCAAGCAGAACAATCCAGGACCCCGCTAATGTCACTTTTTCCGAGAGCCCACCAGGATGGTTTTTATGTAGGGATAGTTGGCGATTAGTACTTACGTAGAATGCAACAAGCTGTATCCATGTAGTCTCAAAAGCCTGAGCGATATTCAAAGTGAAGCCGAAGAGACAAATCATCAGAAAAAGCACAAGAATTCGTTGGAAAATGTCATCTTCGAAAGATCAGCAGGCCGCGCAAGCGTGTCAAGTAGAGGCTCACCGACTTGTTTCTAGAATCGTACGGTATCAGCTGCGAACTTCAATATCTGATAGGGCAAAGAGAGCAACACACACCAAACCAGGATATTAGCAGAGTAAGATCGGTCCACATCTTGAACGCCAAGGCGAACGTGATGGTGAACTTGAGCAAACCGAAACCTGTTGCATTCTCTACGGCGTTATCCCCGATGATGGATATGATGCCGACGTAAAGTAGATCGACGAAGAGCTCGAACGAGGCTACCTCTTCGATTTCGGATGCTCGCCAGAGGAGGCCATGATGCCAATATTGACGTATGGTGGGCTTTCTCCAGAGCACCAAAGCCTGCCCTTTCCGCCGCTCAGCTTCCCAGTCACGATGACTGGAAGACCGGTCGCCGCTTAAAGAGGTGGTGGAAGAGTCTGGATCCTTTATTCCTACCGCTCAATGTATCAGCATGCTCCTACACGTTGAGAATCCAACTTCGGCCTCACTGATATGGGCATCGTAACCGAATTTAGAAAAGTTGGCATCAAGAGCGACGCCAAGGTCACTCAAACGGAGAAGCTCTTCTGCCAACGCATCAAGCTCCGATTTGACAAGCTCGAACTCTTCATAGATCTGGCCATGTTGACTGCGAAGATGATGTCTCCGATTCTCATAAAATGCGTGAATCTCTCTCACCGCCTCGAGCTAGAGCAGGTGAATATTATGTGATAGGTCGGGAGATGCAAAGACTAACATGTTCTGTAGTGCCATGCAAAAACAGCTCGAAATTGTCGTCTGGTTCGATATTAGGCAGAGTACTGCAGAACGTTTCAGTGTCGGAGCAACTCTCTCAGGTGAGAAGTTGGGTTTAGTCTAAAAAGCAAACGCACTGGTCGAGTCGCCAGATACGCCTTGGGATTTGGGAATAGAGAGAAGAGTAGTCAGCTTGACATACCGGGTGAGATGAATATGCTCCTCTGGTGTAGCGGCGATGTGTACTCTTCTTCCGTTTGGCCTGAGCAATCTTCTTAGACGTTGGCCGGTGTGGAGATGATGAGAGGCTTGGGGCGGGATGGGTTTGTTTTCAGGCTGGGTCGGCTGGGTAGACGTGATTTCCATCAGAAAATAGTGAATGGCAGCACACTTCTTTTATCCCGCTACACTACTGGTAAAGCATTTTCGCGCTCAACAATGTACTTTGCAGAGTGTAGAGTGTCTACTTGTGTGTATCAAAGGTATGCTAATGTACAAATCCCACGTCTTGCCGTGGCCCGTGTCTGAACTGTGCCGTCGCGGCATGGGCATGGGCGTGGGCATGCATGTAAGATAGTCTTGGCCTAGTGTATGAGTAATCTGTTTGCATCCATTCTTCTCATGCAACTCCACCGACTCCAGAAAAAGAATTGTCCTTGACTTTCGATACCTAGCAGTTCTATCAGGTAGTCTTCTCATTGATCCATTGTACTAGCATTCATCAAAATGTTGACCTTTGAAATGCCTCCGTGAAAGAGCCAGCTATGTTGTATGTGCTATGTTGTATGTATGTCTGGGTAAATTTGCTATCAACAACTTCCGGCATGACGATTCCCCTTCTTGAGAATTGGTACTGGACAGAGAACTCATTATGAAGAGACTTATATTCTACTTTCGTTCTTCTCCACCAAATCACCCACACCCAGTACTCTCCCCAACCTGACTTTTCTCTTTTTCCCTCTTTCAACCCCCTTCTTTCCCTCGTCCTTTTTTCCCGCGCTTCCAACCTCATCGCCCTCGTCCGCGTAAGCATCCTCTAAAGCCTCCCGCAAATTGGTCAGATCCATCTTCATGCTGTATGCGTCCTCCCCATCGGCGTAGTACTTTGACTCCACCTTCTCGACCTCGAAACCTAACGTATCCCTGTACAATCGTAGAGCAGCAATATTGGCCAGTCGAACGTGAAGGGACACATATTGTGCACCGAACGTTTCGACCATGGCTCTTTCTGATTGAACGAGTGAGGCGTCAGCTTCTTGGAAGCCTTGTTGAGCTTGAGGGAAAGGTTGCACATACGACTCTGCCTCATTAACTTTTCTGCCAACCCTAGCCGTCTATGCGTCCTCATTACACTTAGACTTGTAATGTGCCCATGTTGTATCCCATTCACCGGCTCTTCCTCCATTTTGGCGAGCACATAACCGACGATTTTGGGAGGATCGTAGGGTGTTTTTTTGGGGCGAGAGACATCGACGGCAACGTAGGAAAGTTGTGGCCAAGAAAGGGCATGGTAGAGGTAGTACTTTAGAAAATAATTTTCTGGTAGATTTGTGATATTGGTGGACTGGACGTGGGGGATATCGGCGGGGGTCAGGACCCGGATGTCCATTGGTAGAAAAGTAGACTATATCAGGCAGCCAAATGTGTCCTCGTCGTGAGCTTTCACGGCTTGCGAATTGTGCGGTCGCTTTGGAGAGACGAGCTATGAGAAGGGTGTCCGGTGATAGGAGGATTGGAAGCTCGCTCCAGGCAGCTACATTTATTCCGAGGCATCATTCCCGTGCATCAAGCGAAGCGAACATCCACTTCGAGCCGGTAGCATAGACCATCGGCTGGTGCCTGGAGAAAGCACCATGCAGGTCAAGGATTATCGCAAGAGATTCATTGGTTACGCCCGAAGAGCTGCAAGCTTGAACGAAGACCTGCCTCGCAATACACTTATAATCGTGTTCGGACTCCTTTCGTTTTAGGACTACGAGGCTGACGACGAGCCAGAGTGTCCCTTGACATAAATACCAGGATATCTGACCCTATAATCGAAAAACCGGTAGGAATAATAGTCTTCTTTGATTTCTTCTCACATCCCCAAGCTCGCTTGATCTTTCTCCTGCATCTATCAATTCTCCAACTTCCCTTCCATTGTCCTCCATCCAACATGCGCATTGCAAACACTTCAGACATGGATAACCTGCCTCCACCACCATACTCCGAGGTAGCAAGCCAACCCGTTCAAGCAAGCCTACGGGGTGGCTACATGCGACCTTCGCTGCCGTCCGAAATGCCAACAAATGACGACAACTTCTTGTCGGCTACGACGTACTTTGAAATTCGAGACGCTCCTGACTTACCTGAAGCTGAGGTGGGTCTGAGCTTGGTCGAGCACACTATCCATTTCAACGCCGAAATCACTCGCGACGACCTTGCATTTCCCGTTCCCATCGAAACTTATGTTGCTCGAGATGTCACAAGTCTCGACTGGTCTACCTTTGTCGACTTTCTATTTCCGAAACATGATGAGGTCCGCAATGGAAGGCTCATGCCCGAAAAAGACCCCCAGCGTCTTTCCTTCGTCGGGCAGGACACGCCGGCGCGCCGAGACCGGATCCTAGCCGTCATCGCAGAATGGAATGAAAACTTCTTCAGTCCTCGTCGAATCCACATCAACGCCAACTTCTCCCCACTGCCTTCATACCCCTCTTCCCGATCCACGGCGTTATCATCAGCAGCGCAAGACCCATACGGTGGATCTCGGCCCTTTCCGACTGCCCGACCGACCATGTATGATGACGCTCCTGCTCATCGGTCCGGCAATCTGTCAGCACTTCAGCCTCTCCATCGGTCTTTATCCACCTCATCTAGCTCGTCGTCTAGCTCATCTTCTTCCTCGTCGGTGGATTCCATCAAGTCCAAGGACCTCGAAGGTGCAGATCTTGGCCGAGTTCGCTCCGCACTGCTCTCTTTCCAATTCAATGCCACCAAGGACCATCTACGAGCGTCGGTGCGCCAATTGCGCGACGAAATTCGCGCGCAGCGCCAGAATTTTTCGGGAAAGGAGAGTAAAGAGCTAAAGAAGGAATTAAAGAGTCAAAAGAAAGAGATCAAGAAGGAGATCAGAGCGGTAGTGAAACAAGCAAGAGCTACCCGCAAAGCAGCTCGCAAGATTAGAAAAGCCGAGCGCAAAAGCCAACGAAAAGGCAAGAGGGCCGACTATGGTGGGAACGATCGGATCAGGAACGCTCAGGATAAGGGACAAAGGGCGGAAGAGAGAGCAGCCGAAAGAGTCCTTCGCGCTCAAGAACGAGGCAAAGAAATCAAAGGACGCATGTCTGAGAAAGCGGCCAGGGTACATGAGAGAGTGAGAGAAGCAGAAGCCGCGGCGACACAGCGAGCCCAGAACGCAAGAACCAGTGCAACCAAGGCGGGGACACGAGAGACTGTAGAGAGAGCGAGATATGGAGTTGATGGAGAGCAAGAGACTGGGGTCCTGCTTAAAGAGGGCTAAAGGATGGCTGGGCATGTCTGATGTGATGAAGCTGTTCAGGCATGAAGGTATATGCAAGCCGGTTTATATGGTGTTGTGTTACAATTGGTGGCAGGGGTAAATTGTGTTCACTTCCATTGCCACCTGATCTGACGCTTGATGATGAGACGACTTAATAATGGATGTAGAGTAAAGTAGGTAATTGGTTTTCTCGGTTGTCATTGTCCGGGATGTTCAGGGTTCCTGACTAGCCGGAACAGGCTGGTCAACGGGAGCTAAAACCCCAGACCCCGCCTTGGGCTGGGTTAGCAGGTGTTACTGTACCTTAGTCCTTACCTTAGAGCTTAGGTATGCGGTCACGCGATGCTCGAGAGGGAGAGTCCTCATCCTTCCATGTAGTTCCAGCTCCAGTGCCCATACTCGAGGAACTTGACATGTTGCAATTATCCTAGTTGGCCATCAGCTAAGTATGTAAGTCCCTTGAAGGTATCCATCCACATCTCTGCCCCTCTGCTGCCTCCAACATCAATCTGTCATTGGATTGGATCAGACAGCTTTCTTTGTCCCCATCAATTCTTCATTCCACTTAGCTAACCAACCCACCCACCAATCAATAGCATATGCACCATCATCAATCCAATCCATCTATCTACCTTGATCAACCTCTCACTCTACAACATCACCAAACAAACCATCCACAACAGTGGCAACAAGTGAGTATCTTCAACCCTGACATCCATCTTTCTTACCCTACCTGCCCGCTTCCATCCGCTCCACTCCCGTGTCCTCAAGACTTGTTTGAAGCTCCAATGTATCCTCTCGCACAACCTTGCTGACTTATAATCTTCAGTGACTCGTTCCCACAAGCAGAACGATCGTGATCATGCCGGCCTTGCTGACGGCACTGCCGAAGAATCCCAGCACCTCCCTCGCTACTTCGCCAAGTCGGGCCACGTCGACGCCGACCCAAAGAAGGTGAAGAAGGAGGGTGGAGGTAAAGGTAATTGGTAAGCTCAACTACATCCGCCATGACGAAGCGGAGCTCATCATACCGCTAGGGGCACTCCTGGCGACGAGTCTCAGGATTATGGCTACAACTTCACCAATGCCCGTCGTCGTTCCAACAGCAGCTCCCATGGCCGTGCCATTGGCGATTTCAAGACCAAGTTTGAGGCCGTCGAGGCTGATCCCGTCTTTGAGGAGGAATACCATGGAGTAAAGGATGATGCTGGCGTGGATGAGCATTTGAGTCTCGAGAAGGGGGACAGTGTGGACAGTGCCAGCAGTGGCAGCGTTGAAGAAGAGGAGCATACGAAGAAGGTCTAGATGGCTTTCGCGATAGAACACACGCAGAGCAGACCAGAGCACCAGTATCCGTCGACTTGGCGCTTAGCAAAGTGGTGGCATCTGTTGGCTCCAAACAGCACACTGATCATGCTTGATGCTCTGCACATGGGGAAAGAAAATGCTTGAGAGGTGCTTGCTATTCAAATAACAAAAAATCATCGAGTCTACTACTACTCTGCGTATCGTGAAGACTGAGGCTGCTTCGAGGTGTTTCTTGATTCTATCGACGTCCTGAAGATAATGCTTTCTCATATCATCATGCTCGCACTCGTGTTCATGGACCGACTTTTCGCTGCTGCCTCCTTGTCTTTACAGAAGCGACTCTTCTTGGGTATATAAGATGATACTGTCAGTGAGCCTACTCGCTATCGTGTCACATACGCACCGCATCAAACGCCATCTGGCGGGGTAAGAATTTTCAAAAGGTGCACTTTTTGTGGGAAGCATGTCAATAAGGGTCGTCATACCTAAGGTATTCTTTAGACGTTACAGAGGTCTGCACCAAAAGTCCTGGACGCCAAGTCTTACACGGCGCCAAAAAGGTAGGTCACTCACCACAATAAAATGTTAAAACAATCCTCACAAGTACTCAGGTGCCATTTCCCAGGGGTCAAATCCCTCGAATCCATTTACGCTGTTTTTCTAGGGCCCGGAATTATAAGACTCTTTCTTACTCAAGAACCTTTCTTGTCTAGGACTTTTGATGCAGACCTCCGTAGTGTAAACATGCGTTGCCACTCTGTCCCTCAATCAAGTGTCAAGTATAATGGAATAGAGATGCTAGAGGTGAAGGCGTTAACGTATACTCTTCATACCTGGTGGTGTATGTGTTTGTTCATGATGAGGATTTAGGTGGCAGGCTGTCTGTAAAGGAGTGAGTGAGTGGCTCGAGTGGCACGAGTGGGTACTCGTTTGAAAGGCCGGCGACAGTATGGCGGCAGTAACCCTAGACCTAATGAGGGATGACAGATTTTCCATGTCTTGGCTGCGTACCGGAATTAAAAACACCCTCCGAAATATCAACAAACCCAGTCCTGGCATTGGAGACGCCTCTCTTGTCGCCTTCCTCCCATTCGCAAAGCGCTTTACTATGCCGCCGTGGTGATTATGTTCTCCCCGGATGCCGCAGTGCCTCCCAGCCTAGCTACGCGCAACCCTCGAAGACGGCAGCGAACTGGCTCCGATGACTCAGTTGCCCTTCGACACAATCCCAAGAGGATACGGCGATCAGGCTTGACCTCGGACACATTTCAACCTCCCCCTTCGACAAAGCCTAATGGCCATATCGCCCACGGCGCAGAGGAGACTCTTACAAATGGTCACGCGAAGGAACCTGCAAATCTCCGACATGCAAGTGTAGATACTACAAGCTTAGCCATTAGGCATAGGGGAGTGAAGAAGGCGGATAGAGAGCGACGAACGAGCAAGGATGACGGCAGCATCGAGTTGGCAAGTTAGCAGATTGTTGGAGCTTTGCAAGGCGCTGACATCGACTGAATTAGACCAAAAATGACAACTACATCGTGACTCAGTTGCCAACGACTCCTGAATCAGTACGGGACTATCATACCTCAGGTACGAATAAACACAGCTGAATATGTAGGATTCGGGAGTTCTGATCTAAGTGCAGGAAGATGGCATGGAGAGATATCATCAAGCTTGGGCTATGCACTCGCCATGACCCAAAGCCAAGCTATCGTCTGGCGTTACGCGCAAGGGACGATGCCAGCGGAGCAGCTCAAGCCTTTGAATATCAAGCTCCTCCATCCTTCCAACAACCCTCGACATCCATTGCCATTGGGTATTCTCGTGCCCACGTCTGCCGAACCGGCTTTGCTTGTTGTAATGCCCACAAGTGGAAAACTTACATATTGGGAGAGCCTTACAAGTGCCGCAAGTGTCGACTCGAATCGCCAAAAGCAACAAAGTGTCCAGGGTGCTGTCGGCGGAATGATGTCTGGAGAATGCATCACCACAATCACGGAGGCCGAGCCACGCGCTTTCGTGCTCACCTTAAGTACAGGTAGACTCGCACATTTGGTAGTGAGTGATCTTCAAGGAAAACCGTCAATCAAAGTCCAGTACCTGCGCGACAACGGCGCCCAAACCGGCGGCGTTTTCGGAAGCTTGAGGGGCGTCTTTAGCAATGCAGGGTGGAGAAAGGACGTTGCTGCAGTCCGAGCCGGCAACTCATGGCAGAGAGGTCAGAGATTTGTTGTGGTCGCTACCTCAAAAGGCTCCTTTCAGACCTGGGACCTCAGCTGGAACGGAATGCATTCCCTGGTCAATGAAGTTGATGCCAAAGATGACCTCCTTCAGGCATTGTCAGAAGGAGCGGATGTATTTCATGACAACAAAGAACACGACTTTGAGGTACTGGATTTCACAATCTTACCAAATGGAGGTTCAGGAAACGAAATTGCAAAAATGAGCAAAGGCGGGGATTGCAAGCTTCTTACCTTGACGGTTCTTAAAGGAACAGAGTCGTCTAAGTATACCTTGGTTACTTTGACACTTGCTGCTGGTTCTGTGACTGTCGACGTTGTCCATCCTGTCAAATGCTACACGACTTCGTTACCCGCAGAGACTCAATTCAAACCCCAGGTGTTGGCACCGGAGCCAGCTCAGGCGGCTTTCCTCATGTTCGAGAAGAGTGTTGTCCTTGTTTCTCTTGTAGAGATTGAAGAGACTCCAAGTTCTCAGCTACAAATGGAGGCTCGTACACTCCCTGACCCCTTCCAAGACACCCTTGACTTCCGCTCCTCCAAACCCTACAGAGTTGTTGGTTGCGCTTCGGAAGTCAATGACCGAATTCACGCGCAAACATCTTGTATCTTGATGATCTACGGGTTTGGTCTCGTTCGAATCTCTGCTTTGCCTATGAGGGAAGGCCAATCGGCGTTGGACAGAGCAACGGTCACGGCGAGGACTAAGCTTGAACAAGCAGTTTTCTTCGGAAGTCTGCCGCAAGACTTACTCGACTTCTCTCCGAGGTCTGAAATCTCCTTCGAACAAGCAGAGGTCGAAGCGGCTGCACTAAACGTGAGCCATTCTATTATGAGTTCTACTTCGGTTTACATGCCATCGATAAGTCCTTCAATGGAGCAACAGCTTCAACGAAGGTCGACAGCTCTTGCTGATCTGAATAAACATCTCAGACAGTACTATCCGCCCCTTGGTAGACTCACGCGATGGAAACTTTTGTGGAATGCCGAGAAGATGGCTGCTGCGAAAGCTCTCTGGCGATGCTACAATGCAATCGTCAGCAATCAAAAGAGATCCCCCGATGAGAAGAGTGTCTTAGCAGAGCTCATTGAAAGCCTTCACGAATCCTTGAAGACAGAGAACCAACCTGAGCATCATGAGACAGATGGAGTCAGACACTGGTTTACTCATGATGTTTGGCGTTTGGAGTACATCATTCCATGGGCCCAGAACATGGTAGAGCTAATGTTCGAAAATGCCGTGGAGGACAATAAGAGAATTGAGCCAGCGTCTCAAGCCAGACTTGTCAGTGAAGCCAACGATATCCAACTGTCTAGCCTCGAAACTGCTTTCGGATTTCGTGAAGCTAACATAGCGGCGTATGGCCTTGAGGATGAAGCCATGATTGACGGGGTTCTATTGGGCGGCTACGAGGATTTGCCGGAAATCTGGACTTCGATAGCGAACATTGTGGATCGAGTAAAGACAATGACCGATGTATCACGGGAGTTAGCCTGCCTTGGTGAGGACGATGATGCAAATGAGGGTGATCCGCTGCCAGATCTGGTCCTAAAGCTAGCAGCCGACAACCCACGACAGGTCCAAATCTGTTGCCAAACGTACATTGAGAGGTTCCGCTGGCTGCAGTCTCGACCAGACGCAGAAAGTAGAGCAGCCGGAGAGAAGCTCAAGCAAGCCCATTTCACCGTAAGAAAAGCACTGTTCAAGAGTCTACCAGATGTTGGTCAGCCCGAAAAGGCAATGGCCCTAGCCGAGAAATATCGCGACATGGATGCATTAGCCGACATCATTGAAGGAGAAATGCTCTCGGCAGAGTCGGACGAAACAGTGCGTCTGCTCGAAGAGCGCATATATTCATATTTTGTCACATTTGGCACAAAATGGTCAATTGCTTTCTTCAAGAAGCATCTCGAGGGCGGTAAGGCGGTGGGTATACTGAACGGCAACGCAAACTTCAAAACATATTTGACTCAGTTTCTTCGGCAACACCCCGACTACGCAAAAGTAGGCTGGATTCATGAAGTTGCATCTGAGCAAAGCTATGTAGCCGCCGCAGGAGACTTGATGTTGGCGCAGAAACAGGATACCAATCTTTGGAGCCAGAAAGTCGCTCTAAGTATGAGCAAACTAAGTCTCTTGGCGGCGACAGGAAAAGGGCAAGTCAAAGACAAGAGCGCGAAAGAGACCATGCAGACGATCGACGAAAGACTAGCCGTTCTCGCCATCCAGGAAAGATTGTGCAATCATGTGAAGCCAACAATTCGCAACGCACTCGATGCCGACGCCGAGGTAGACTTGGCTATGCAGAAGTACGGCTCCAATGTGGAGCACAAGCCTACATTACGGCATAGCCTGGAGAGACATTTTCGCAAGATGCTAGCTCTTGAAGCCTTACGTCCGGAAGATCTGATTGATACTCTTACCCTCGTCGGTGGTGAGGGCGCTGCTCCGGACAATGAAGGCTTCATGGGTTCCCGGTTCTTCTACGCTTTTGAGGTGTTGAGACTAGCCCCCAAAGAAATGACCGACTCTGGACTCAAAGAGCTGCAAGAGAAATTCATCTGGAGGCGATGCATGATACAAGATGATTGGAAGGCCATCAACCGTACTGAGCTTAAAGACGATGCCCAGGCGGAAGTCGAGACTGGCAGTACAACCCTCTTCAAGACGTTGAAAGAAGGATTCAAAAGTGACTTCTGGGATATTCTTGTACCTCTTTCTCCAGCAAAAGTCCTCGAAGCTGGCACGAGCATTGACGCTCTTCGTACATCCTCACACTTTGCCAACACTCCCGAAAACGCGCTAGCAATGTTGGCGCAAGATCTGGAGAAGGAGGGCGAGCTGTTGGAGGAGAGCATGGAGGAGGGCAGGCTAGATGAAAGATGGAAAGGCGTCGTTGAGGCTGCAAAAGCTTCGGCGAGGGACGAGGCAGACTCCAAGGGTGAGGAGCAGCTTAGGATCCGAAACGCTCAGGAGGAGCTTGTTGCCAGGATGGCCGAGAAGGATCAACAAGCCTACCCAAAGGAGGGTGGCAGGAGGGATAATGCGGCCATTGATGAGCAGGGCGACGTTATCATGGGCATGTGACGAGTGGGGGTATTGACACCACCGTACCAGCATCAGCCGATGGGAGGACGAGCATGAGCGTTGATGAGCATTTTGAAGGAGCTCGGTTCCAACTGCAGGCGCCTGTCTGTAGCATAGGCATTTATGGGTATTATTTGAGCGCCGGGAGAGGGTGAGAGGGAAAAATGTACCACCACCGAGTCTATTCTGTCCGACTCATGCCCATATTAAGAGTGCGCTGCTTACTTTCTCTTTCACCATATTCGCCCTGTCTTCCCGGATTCTCTACTGACGTCTTGTTCTTGTCTGGTCGCTTGGACATTGCACCCCCTCTTACTCGCTCCCATCTGTAGACCAAGACCATTCGGCGGTCAAAAAGATTCACGACAGGGCATCGGCAATTACGGAGAGGGAAGGGAGGAGCATGTGGTGAGGAGAGGTGCGAGGGATGAAGGGACCTCAGGTGTGAGATGGTTTAGCGCTCTCGCTTTAAAAAAAAAACACTCTGGTGGTAATCTTACGCTTCCAGGGTGCTGTCGAGCGGTCAGTAACAATGATCACGGCATCTCACAGCAGCACCGAGTGTATAGATGATGTCATTTTCATTTCCTCCGATTATAATATTACCGTGTCTTTTCCCATTTACCCTTGGCACCCATTGAATGCTCCTTCGCCGAGAATGAAAAAAAAAAAAAAAAAAAAAAAAAAAAAAAAAAAAAA
>JAEUBB010000005.1:138190-154238 GCA_018257885.1 Parmelia sp. 050094
ACTCGGTCAAATCGTGGAGCCGAAAAGAAGGTCAAGTGAGGCAGTGTGTGACTTTTGAACAAGGTTTTTGACAACGAAGCAGGGGTCAAAAGCGAGAGTCTAGAGACCATCTTCAGACAGTCATCATGCGTGGAAACAAATATGCCCGCCAGTAGCACAATCGCACAGAAAAACGCCCGGACCTTTGCGGCAGTTTTTTTTTTGGAGAAGACGTCTGTTCAATTGAAGAGGTGATGTAGGCGGGGGATAGGATGGCTTTTGAAGTACCTCAAGCTTTGGTCACGTCAGTACGGTCCTCCAATTTTGAAAAATTCTAGGTGAGGAGAGGTATCTGTACCAGGACAAGCTTGGCATATGGCTACCTGCTGCAGCATAAGACTTTCATGATTTTCTGGAGAGCTGAGGGCTGCGTCTCGGTATTTTGCGGTCTTGATCCTTGTTGAGCAGCTGACGACTGGTTCAGACCTGGATTAGCTTGACTCATTCGGTTGGGGAGGTTCGCCGTTGAGTTCTGAAATTGTGCCTGAGTCGATGCCGTCGGTGTGACGATGTCCGTGAGGCCCCCCGCCGCTCCGCTTTGACGCTTTGGTAGCGCTGCGCCAGAGGCGCCTGGCCGTTCGCGCGTTTTGCCCACTCCCGGCTTCGCGGGAGATGGGGGCAGGGGCTGCGCGGCGTTTAAACGAAGGGCAGAAAGTCCAGGTGTACCGGGTCCCCGTGGTGTATCAGCTCCCCCACCGAGCGCCCGAGCCGACGAATTAGGTACCGCATTTGCTGCGTGGAGGTGTTGTGAAGGATGATGTTTCATGGCCTCCCATCCTTTGCCATTGTTGAGCTTCATCCAGTCATACTCTCCATCTTCGACCTCGCCGGTGTTCTTGAGCGCTTGAGTGAACAGCTCGCGCAGGTAGTCGTAGTCTGGAGTATCTTCAAAACCTAAATTCCTGACATAGCTCAAGTATTTGCTGAATTCCTCTGCCACTGCGTTCAGTTTAATATCGTCCCTTCTCGATAGAACAAAGAAACCTACCTGGATAGCCTTCACACAGATCCTTGATGGCGGTAGTCTGCTTCTTCTCTCCAATCTTTTCATATTTCTGCTTGTTCGTTGCAGCCTTCAAGCCCTGCCATGGTAAACCACCTCGAAGAAAGTACATGAAAACGTGTCCGAGTGCTTCCAGATCATCTCTTCGCGATTGTTCTCGTCCCAGATGTGTATTTATACTCATATATCGTGCAGTACCG
Source organism: Parmelia sp. 050094 (assembly GCA_018257885.1). Classification (NCBI taxonomy): domain Eukaryota; kingdom Fungi; phylum Ascomycota; class Lecanoromycetes; order Lecanorales; family Parmeliaceae; genus Parmelia; species Parmelia sp. 050094. Next base: position 139,433 of record JAEUBB010000005.1, read on the forward strand.
GAAAGTGATTTCCGCTCCCTATATGGTATATGTTGTTTTGTCTTGGGATCTCGATACTGCTTCGCCATGCCAAAGTCGACCACATGAATGACATTTGCGGATTTGGAGCCAGGTCTGCCGATGAGGAAGTTGTCGGGCTTAATGTCTCGGTAGATGAGGTTCTTCTCGTGGATGGTTTGGACTCTCGATAACTATGGGATGATGAGTCTCTTTTGCTTAGAATCGAGTGAAAGCATTCGCTGTGATCATACCATCTGCTTCGCTACCATGACCACTGTCTTTGCCGAGAATCGTCGATTGCAGTGGTCGAAGAGGTCTTCCAGAGAAGGTCCTAGGAGATCGATGACGAGTATGTTGTGGAGGCCTTCTTGACCAAAGTAGTAGACATTCGGTATCCCAGCTACACAACGTGAGAAAATCCATAGCTCAGGATAGCGGGAGGATACTTACGGCAGCCTACTAGTATCTTGTAGGTTCGATATTCATCGCGCAGCTGTGGCGCATCGCTTTTCCTTGGTTCCTTGCCCTAGTCAACATTGACTAGGAGATGCCACAGTAAGTCAAACGTACGAATTTTATTGCGACTTGTTGGTTGTTCAGCAAGTTCGTGCCCTCGAATATGACGCCAAATGAACCCTCGCCAATCTTCTTACCAACCCGGTAATGGACGCCGACCACGTTCGAGGAAGAGGATGCCATCATGTGTTCAATGTCGTTGCGGGCAAGTCGTAGCTCCCTCCTGTATAAACAACTCTTGTGGCCTCTCTTGAATGCAAGTCCCGAGTCGTATGTTCGTCCCAGGTGTCGTTTATCGAGGTATCGCTGATCAATATAAATGCACATGTTAGGAAAGATATATAACATTTTGATAAGGATGGTACTATTTTCTGCTTTGGGGTTTGGTGTGGAGGTGTTGGGAAATGGGCATACCAAGTCTGGGTGTGGTCAGTCAGGTAGCTGATTCGTTCCTTCCCCTGCGTCAAGCCAATAATGCCCTCACGTTGCCAGCTCCCAATACCCGGGTCGACCTTATTCAGTCTGGGTCTAGCAAGAATATGGACTACTCCATCAATGGATGAGATATGGCAGGAAACCAAGCTTGGCTGCTTTGAATGTCGTCGTTGGTGAATGGTGCCGCTGGAAAGGAGTTTTGCGTGAGTCCAGCCCTGAGATTCGGGCTCGTTACTATGACACGGAGAGGGCTGGACAAAGGATTAAGAATTAAAGGTAATGCAAGGAGCAATGAACAGGCCAGCCAAGGAGATACAAGTCGGCAAGCTGCCGCCGTGATGATAGTGAGGCTGTACGAATCCCGAGTGAAGCATCTTATTCTTCCATTGTCAAAGGAGCGGCTCAAAGTATACTAAGCCCAGCAGGGTTAGATGTCTAAGGGTCCACTTCGGCAGCACTACCGACAATACCTATCCAATACTTTATCTTACTCATATCCTTGGCTTCCTCGCTCTCGCTTTTGTATAGGAAATTGTTTGTATTGCATCTATTCACATTCCATTCCATCTGGCTGGGCGAATACATCCACATCCACATCAGTCAGGCTTCTTTTACGTGCGGCTAATACAAGTATGCTGCTTGAGGAGACTTCATCCAAGTCATACTATGGCCAAGTTCAGGCTTGAAGCACACATCTAATCATGACCAAGAAATTCTAGCTTTACTCGTCCATATCATCGGCCTGATCCCTAAAGGACCAAGCCGTAGAGAAGCTGTTTTGAAGGTTCGATATTGCAACTGAGCCATCTATTGCGGCGCTTTCCCACCTAACCTCCACTGCTCTGAAGATGACCGGTCGACGCGTGCTCTATATACGGCTCCGTTTCGACTCCAACTTCCTTTTAATTCTGCGCTGTTTGGCCAACTTTGCAGAGTAATGTGGGCGTCTTATCTTGAAACGACGTGACCTAGTATACTGCCCAACTCCCTTTCCATAGTAAGCATTCTCCTCTGCAAATGCATCCACAAGCTCTTGATCCCCAAAGTCCCCAACGCCATCCACAAGCCTTCCATGCGCCTGCCACACTATCTCCGGCGGGCTACGAAGCCCGAAAGGATGCCTAGAGCCCTCATCCCCGCCATCAACCTCCACACTATCTGAACCTGCACAATTGTCAAGCTCTGGATCATCATCGGACGATCTCACAGGCACATGCATCACCCAAGCCGCTTCTAAATATTCAAGCAAAGGTTCAACATGACACTCATAGAACATCATCCACATTTTCTCGTCAGCCTTCGTACCCTCATCCCTGACACATCGTTCATATGCCGCTAAGACACCTGGAGGTGGAACACTGGGCGCGAAGATGAAGCTCGATTCCAAGTTTGAAGGAACACGGGAGCTGTGGAGGTATAGGCCGCGGGCATGAGGATCATTGATGGGACAGAGAACGGAGGTGCATTCTTCGGATGGCTTTGTTGCATTAATAAGTGAGGAGGTGGTGGACGAAGGTGTGGGTTGTACGGTTGCATCGCTGGAGAGAGAGATGGATGTTGGAATAGTCGCCATGACTAGTGTGACCCGAATTGAACCGGAATAATTGGCTTTTATTCAGCCTAGAGTTCGTTGAAAAGGAAAAGAGGAATGATGAAATTGCTCGAGGAGACGCAGCGGTAGAGGACTGAGTCAATTGAGATCTGATTCACTTTTTCTTGATCCCTGAAACATCGGAACAGTGCAACACATTTTAAACAAAGCGTATCGATTCAACGTCTTCTTTGTCTCGCACAGAGTACAGGATATTCATGTCTATGCTTTGTCGACGCCGCTTGCAACAAGTGCATGCGAAACATCATAAACAAAAATCTACGCACGGGAAAGATACCATTATGCCCCTGTCCTTCCAAGCATCATGAGACCAGAGTCTAAGCTATGATTAGCCATGGTCAGCGACTAGATTTGAATACGCACCGATCTGAATGTTCTGCCCAGTCAACGAGCTATTCCTCGCCGCAGCGACAAATGCATCCGCACAGTCTTCGAGATCAGTCTGCTCGAAGATCAGTTTGTATGACACCTCGCGCCAAACATAGCCAAACCTACCTCTTTCTTCAGGTAGGCTCTGTCCTTTGACGCCTGAAGCATCTCCGGTGTGAAATTGGCGCCCTGAAAAGACATCAGTCGAAAGAAGGCATGATCCTCCTTGGACTCTCACCCATTCCGTCAAGAGCAATCCTGGAAGAATCGCGTTGACTCTGACCTTCGGACCTTGGGTCGAAGCTAGACATTTCACTAGTTGAAGACCTGGAAGAAGTACAACAATTAGTGATTCCTGCCGCTGCCACGATTAACCGGGTCCAGACCTGCCGCTTTACTGACGGAATATGCCATGCTGGAACCAGAGGCCGCAACACCCGCCACCGACGAAGTCAGCAAGAACACTCCGCCCTCCGCATTGGCGTTGAACGTTGGCAAAGCCTTTCGAAAGAGGTGCAGATTTGCTTTGCAGTTGACCGCCCAGCACTGGAATGCGAATCAATAGCATTCCGCAGAGAGAATTCTACTGACATACCTTATCCCACTCAGCTTCAGTGAGAGCATCTAGGTCCCCAAATTTGGTAAATTTGGTCCAGCCCTTTGCACATCAGATGAGGCCATGATAATGTCAAATATGAGGTAGCCCTCTCCAAGGACAAGGTCTGTCGATGCAAGCAGAGAAACTTACTGCATTTGAGATGATGACATCCACACCCCCCAATCCAACCACTGCTTCTTGTACAATTCTCTCGCATTCTGCAAGCTTTCCCACGTCCTGACCATCCTGTCAGACTCTTGCCTCATAGAGAGTGAGGAATTGGAAATCATACGCCTTGGATGAGAATGGGCTTGGTCTTGTAGTCTGTTTCGATTTTCTTGGCCACCTGTTGGGCTCTGTCTTGACTGGCATTGTAGTTTATAGCCAGGTTACAACCTTCGGCGGCGAACTTTTCGGCTATAAGTGCCCCCAGGCCCCTAGAAATTTTGGCCGTTCTACGTCAGCTTCAGATGCCACGGCACACACGTCACTGAATGAGTCGGCATATACAAGGTACGAGTACCTCGATGCTCCCGTAATTAAGACGTTTCTACCCTGGAGATTGTAAGGCATTGCTCCGTAAATGCTTCGACTTTAATCTCTTGCAATTGCAACTCTGCCAGTTAATCAATCAATCAATCAATTAATTAATCAATTAATTAAATACTCAATCAATTCAATGCTGTTTCTTTAGATCCAACTTCACATGCTCCGAACCCCACTTGGAGTAATTCCCCGCAACGGACCCTGCAGATTTCCGCAATATCAAGACTCGCCACCCGCCCGCTTTTCAGTGCAACATGATTCTTCCTCTCCTTCTATTCATACAATCATCGCGACAATAACATGATGCTGTGATTCAGTCACTAGCAAATTAGTCCTTGGAAAGCAGAATCGAAACATTCTGACAACGTATGCTATGGTCAATCATGTCAGCCTTTTGGGCAGCTCGTAAAGGCGAACTTTCAACTCCGCCCGCAATCTTGATCCTATTGACCCTCAGAACTCGGTCATCACAAGTCCGCACGTAAGCGCCTTGTCCATCGGCACAATCCTCATTGGCCAATACCACTAGCCGCCCAACTGGAATATCTGTACAAGTAGCAACCTCTTCTGATATCGAGAAGCCCGTAGTCCAAATCAACCTCCTTACATTCTCTCCATTTTTGGCGAAGCTCCATAAAGGGCCAATGACAAGGTGTCTTCGAATGATTACTTCGGCGGTCCATGTATTCCAATCTATAAATTTGTCCTGCGAGGTTATTTTTGGTGCTGCGCGTGCCGTCGCTAATTTTCCATGATCTTGGGGAGTCTCGGAATTCTTCGCTGACTGCAGATACAGACGATTACTGATGGATTGCACGAGCATTTCCGAGCCTTTGGCAGACATCAAGGTTAAAAGTTCTGGCACGGTACTACACTCATGCTCGAACCCAGGGTGGGGGGTCTGGGCGAGGATGGTCCCCTGATCGAAATGCTCAAGATGTAGTGTCTGCACTGTTACTCCAGATCTTTGGCATCCAGATAGAAGAGTATGATGTAATGGAGCAGGACCGTGAAAGCTATACGCATCAGTCCATGAGCGAGAAGCAGGGGTACATATGTGCTCTGGGCTCTTACTCAGGTAATAGGGAAGGGTGGACGTTCAAACCTCCATATTTGGCTCCCTTAAGTATTCGTGGAGGTACGAACAGACCAAACGAGACGGCAACGATCAGATTTATTGGCAAGTCATGAGGTAATGGCGGCTAGATGCACTTCAACGCTGTTGACTACTACAATGAGAATATACGAGACAGACCTGCCACTTAGTGAAGGTGTCGATTTCATGTAAAGACAAGGCCAGTTCCTTTGCAACCGGGGAAATGGGTACTGTTCTTAGTTGAGAAAGGGCATTCGGAATCGAGCTTGCAAGAATTTACCTTGGCGTGTATTTTTGAGGCCCCTGCCCACGGGCTTGGCCGGTCGACAGACAACATCGATTGACTCGATCAAGGCTTTGTCTCGCTCATGTTCCTTGTGTAAGGCTCGGAGAGAGGCGATACTGAATTCATCCGATCCACAGAAAAGGACGCGCAAAGGTTCGAAGGTAGGCTGAGTAGTGTAAGGGCGGAGTTGATATGTCCTTCTAGTGGAAGACGTCGTTGATCGACAGCATCGTTGAAGTCGCATTGCCTGACACAGAGGCCTTTTGTGATTTGGATACCGAGGTACGACGATAGAGTACGGTGCGACCCACGTGAAATAAAATACGGTACATGTAAGGCAGGCACGCTAGGCCTTAGTCAAGTATAACGTTATTTCATACTCTAAAATACCTTACTACTGTACGAGGGGGTAAGAACTAAGCTGATTATTGGAACCCTCGATCTTTCTCGCCAAAGTATTCTTTAATTCTACTCGTATCTGTCTTTAAACAATAAACAAGTAATACGTTTCGTATGTTATTTTTATTGATTACCGTCTTTGCTTGCGTGCGAACAGGGATCTTGCATCGAGCTGTCTTCAGAGACAAATGATGCGATAGTGGTTGACCACTAGTGTCCTTTTCCTATGGCTTTCTCTGTTGCTCTATCTCGGTACTACTATATTTGCCATGATGGATTTTTGTGTTGGTAAAGTGTAGCTCCAGCCGTTTCATTGTCCACTCAGAGACGTCATCGTGGTGCAGGCACAATCTTGGATTCCAAATGCACAGGTCTTGGAAAAAGAGAAAAACTCCAGTATTGACCACGGCTTCATCTTCAGTTGGTGAGCAGGATGCTCGGGAAGCAGGAGAATGAGGGGTAATCACAGATGGTCTTTTCGGATCGTTTGGTGTCTGCAAACCACCGAGATGTAGTCGCTCAGTCAAAGCAGTAACGTAAGCTTAATGTGTTAAAGTCATATCAGTTGCCCTGCCCTGCCAACACAAGGCATTCTTCTCTGGCGCCCTTTCAGTTCTCATCATACAGCACTCGGTACGTGACGTGCAAGATTGAACATGACCACGCGAAGAGAGCGCTTCGACATCAAGATAAAGATCTGGGATAAAGTCAGTCTATTGAGAGACGACTTGTGCGGCTCAAGCATCATGTCCCACGAGCCTGAGATATCCGACAAAGATCTTGCAGCTCACGACATTGAGCTTCACTCCAACGAGCATCTTACTGGGTCCAATGCAGGAGATCTTGTCAAAGCACAACCTTCTCTTGTGTTTGCGCCTCCCATTTCTTCTAAAGTCACTGATAAGGCTTTTGGAGACGCATTCAAAGATGACGAGCAACCAGAGTGGCCGGCTCGCTCAACCCAGCCCAGCGCGACCGGGACTTTTTCGATCTTGGAATCGATCCCAGCCATATCGACGTTAGAACCCCGTACTTCATCGCACTCCAAATAGCCGATTCCCTCCTCAGCTACGGACACACTTAGACTGGAACATAAGACTCTCCTCTTGGGCTAGAATGGGGTACACTGCATCGTGTTCATGGCTCTTGTCAATGGACTAGCTTTGTGTTTTCTCAAGGCCAGCCACAGAAAAGCTTCCATTCTATAATTTCAGCGCTAGCCAGTCCAATGAAGAATGGGCTACGATAGAGATGTTTCGAGCAACGAACAAAACAAAGCCCCATGTGGCTACTCTCGTGATCGATGGAACTCCCATCGAGTCTGGTCTCCGTCGCTCGGAACTGCTCTGTGCAGTCAGCGTAACATTGTCCTCGATGTTGATCGATAAACGCCATGAGAATATGGTCAATCCGGTATGGCCAACCCTGGACTTAGAATACTTTAGCTGAAAATGGAACGCCAATAGGTCTTCGTCTACTCCATCGCTTATTGCCACTTTCGTGTTCTCCAAGTTCATTTCGACTACCCAAGGGATGTTCTTGTCGTTAGCACAACGCCATATATCGATCTAACCGAAGGAAAAGAGGAGGCCATCAAGCAATGCTCGCGATGGATGATGAGTACGCCCACGGGGCAGACTAAATACCAAAAAGAAAACGGTGATGGGGTCATCTCTGATGACTCTGATCCTCACTCTGAGGTAGTCCTTACTCAGTGCGGCTCTGCCTCGTCGCCAGATAGGGTATCTGATAACTCCGATCAGGCGCCCTTTAGCTCTAGCGACGGAGTTGTCGGAGAGAAAATGGCTTGATAGACACCTGGAGTTGAAGGCATGCTAGGCGAGTTTCTTCTTGTTGATTTCATGGGAATAGAACATAACCATGTAGCTCACGGCACATATTAGCTCAATCCACGGCATTCGAGCAGATCTTCCTTCGCTGAGCCCGTAGCTCCTCGAACGTGATTCCAAAACATGCTGCCTCCCTCCTCTCGCTTGGGAGCCCGGTACTCCACATACCGTCGTTCTGATTTTATCGCATCCTTTGAAGCTTCCGCCAATACCATTTGCAAGGTACGATGTGATATTTTGATGGATTCGTACAGCTTCATGAGGACCTCCTTCGTATCTTTGTAGTATGTCAAGTGTTGCCGCAATTGACCTTTTTCTCTTTGTGGGAAGATTAACATTTTTGCTCATGCGTAGTGAAGCTTTTTTGATCTGGGGTATACGGTAGGATATGGAAATCTTGTTTTAGGAAGCTGTATGATTAAAGAACAGAGTTTTGGATGCAGCAGCAGCAAGGCACTACTGAACTTGTACTCGAAATAAGTGTCTACGGTGAATGTGGTGTTATGTATGGGGATGCGGTAAGCAGATGCATCAGGTCCATGGATCTGAACACAACTGGGCAAACACAGAAGCTCCTGTACGCCAGCATCCTGTCACTGCTGCTAGATGCCTCAAACATTTTGGGATTGATAGATCCTCCAGAATCCATTTCATTTCTGCAAGCAGAAGGCTTAATTCAGCCTCAACCCAAGCATGAAGATGTTTGAAACCGTACTGCGGCTCTGCAACCACGCAAAAAAGACTTATGCGGCATCAGAACAAACCTTGTTGCCTTAATGCAAAAGATCTGCCGCTTTTGCATCAATATATCTCACGTGTGCATCAAATGTGCCGTAATCAGAGCTGGGTATTTGGTCGAAGTGGACTCGTGAGCGAGAGTGAAAATGAGACGTAAGTTCCATTCTTATGCGCGTTTTCTAGCAGCCTGTTAAGATGTCGTAGGTGGTCATCCGACGCTTGTGAAAGCAGAGAATCATAACAGGGGGCAAAAAAAATCAAAAAATCCAAATAACGCTCTTTTTGGCCAGTGTTGAGATTGTTGTATACGATATACTTTGTGAATATCGCTGCTGCTGTTCTCGTAGGCTTCCGGAACATATTTTTGGTTTTGAGCTGGAGAGGTGGTAGAATACTCTGATGAGAGGCTTTGAGACTTCTGTGGGCTGAGTTCAGTCTCATTTGCAAGCCTCATCCGAGGGTGAAAGATGGCCGGTTTCTCCCGTCCGTATAAAAGCTATCGCGCAAGTCCATAATCTCTTTTCTTTCCGTCTAATGTGGATCAGCAAGTAGTTCGATAACGTTCCACGCAGGAAAAGTGTATCGCTTACCTCAGTCAAGAGCTTTGGGATCCACATTTTGTAGTAATCGTTTTCAAGCTGTTGCATCATGATATCAGCCTTATTATTCCTTTACTGAGTGTTGAAGCAATGCACCTCTGTAAAAGAACTATAATGTTCCCCGAACTTCCTTCTCAAATATATTTCAAGCGAATCATGTGAGAGTTTGTAGGCTGGGATTCTATCCCATCTCCAGTGAGGATTTTTTGGGCTTGCTCCGTGTAAATCTTTCTTCGTGTTTTGAGTAGACGGAGTCTTGGACGGTAATGGCTTGTGTTTTTTGGCAGTAGACGTTTTGGCAAATGCTATTGTCTTCTCTTGTCTTGTCGTGGTTGGATCTGTCCCAATCATTCGTAGCAAATATTTGTAGACTTCTTCCGCACTTGGGCGTTTGTCAGCGCTGCTCAACATCTTGTCTAGTACAAGGTCCAACAAGTCCTGCGTCAGATAGTTCTCGCAGCCATCGCAGAGCCTCCTGGCATATGAGCTGATCAGGGGAAGTGCATTTCTGCCATCGTGAAAGCAATCATGGTCGACAATTTCGAATTCGTTGACCTCCTTCTTCCGGAGTTGCCTGAATTCACTCAAAGCAGTCTTCCCTCCAACTATCCAAACAGCAGCTTCACTAAGGACGCATCCCAAAGACCATATGTCGATACTTTGTGTAATCTGCGGTCTAGTTTCAGGGTCTGGTCCAGGTGGGTGGTAGCACTCGGGGGCTCCTGAAGGGATGCGTCAACGATTTAGGCAATAGCAATGTTATTAGGGTCCATATACCATAGGTACGAGTACCATAGCTATCATTATCCATTGAATCATTGTCTGACCCTGTATCTTCTTTGAAATGACTAGTACCAAAGTCGGCGAGCTTGAAGCAATAGTTTTTTGGCGTAGAAGCGTTTCCCTCCAGATATAGGATGTTGGAAGGCTTGATGTCATGGTGCCACCTATTTCGGTCAATAAATCTAATTGTGCGTCTTCTAGAATTTCTTACCCTCGTATATCTACATGATTCCTATTTACGGGTTTGTGGATAGCCTTGATAGCCTTGCAGATATTCAACATTCCAAGCCAAAAAGCGGTCTGTTGTGCAGAGGTAACTGGTGGGTCTGTAGTTTGAAAGACATCTTCGCGTGTACCACCATCGGCGTATTCCAAGAGAATATTGAAGGTCCCATCCAGTCGAAAACTGCCGTGATAATTGATGATAGCCGATTCAGCATCTTCTGAATCCTTTAAGATTTCGAAGGCTGTGATTTTGTTCAGGTAGTACTTCTCAGCATCGCTCGTATAATACCGTTTGAGCACATAAGTGTGCATGTACTGCTGTCGAGATGCCTACGTTAAAGAGATCAGTAAATGAAGATGCGTAGGTATTGGACGACTACTTGGCCTCTGTTCTCAACTAATTCATCATGTGCTTCGTGTATTCTTATTTTGTAGACTACGGCACTTCCCCCATCACCCAATTTCTCAGCCGCTGTGATGGGAAGTATCTGATCCGGCTTGAAACTTAGATTTGTCTTATGCTGGAATGTTAGTGCACAAAACGCCCATTGTTGCTGGTAGAAGGGCGCAACCAGGTCCCAAGTCACGTGAGGATTGGGAAAAGATATCTGATCAAAGTCGAAGGGCAAGTTCACGTCACAAAACGTGATGTCCCGGCTGAGAAACTTGATATCTGAACCACGGCCAAGCTTCAAAAGTATGCAGAAAACTTTGAGGTAGAGCGAACGAATATCTGCCAGCTTGGGAGTGACAGACCCTGCTCTTGCGGGAAAAACCGCGCGCAAAAGACATTCCAGCTTCATGGGCTTAGCCAATTCTAGTTCTAGTACGGCGATTGGTATGAATGGGTGTTTGATCTCAAGATCTTTGCCGCGTACCCCCAAAAATCGGTTCCCGGGTCGATCGAGGAATTGTAGGAAATTGGTGACGACTCGAGGTTGCATGGATGCCCCCTTGTATATACTTGCAGTTTCCAAGGCCCCTTCATAGAGCCTTGCCTTTTGTACAGCATTCTTCGAGAACTCTTATCTTCATAGGAGTTTTCAGAAACGACCATAGGCTGATAGTCCTGGTGTAGTGTCGGTCCCGCTAGCCGCCATTCCCCCCTAATTATTTGACGGATATTATCAAAGATCTGCCATAGAGCAACAACATATGCGGACCCAGACCCTGGACTTCCTGCAACGAGATGGCCATATATGAGTTGATTTTTCGCATCGATGACCCAGGCTCCGGAATCTCCTCTTTCGAGGTCTCCATATAGCGACACTGTCCATAGCTCTTGCTGACTCGTACTATTAGCTGGCTGCACGTAGGTAGATATCCCTGATATCCGGCCATGGATTATACCACGTGATGCAGTCACGGCTAGGACTTCGCTATCGGTACCACCATTGCGAGCTACCCCTTGTATAATTATCTCAGAGGGAGCCGACTCACCGATAACGACTGAGCTACTGCGGTTTGCGAAATTTGAACCAGTGACTTCAATCAGAGCATAGCCTAGTGAGGAGTGAGACCCGTCGAATGATGATAGGAAAGGACCTCGAAATGACGCAGTATCGTTCTGCGATTGAGTGCTCCGTGCCTCATCAGATCTCTCCTCCCTTTCCAAAAAATCCGTCTCATATGGCATCTCCTCCTTCTTTTCAGAGTCTTCATCATTTCCTTCTTTCTTTATATCATCTATTTCACTAAGCGCATCCTCCCTCTTTCTGATGTTGCTCAAAGCTCCATGACGTTGTGTCACGCTGCTAACCTTCCCCCGCAATTCATTCGGAGTTTTGACTTCGTTATGAGTTGAAGAAGTTGCCGGAGTAGTTGTCTGCATTTCTTGGAAATTCGTAGATGAAGATGAGGCCTTTATGTCTAAGCCGACACTGCTGACCGAGTTGCTCGTCATACTTCCTCTGCTTGTAGACATGGCATCATCTCCACCGGAAGCGTTTGTGTCATCGAAATCGAAATCGAATTCGAAATCATCGCTCGTGTCTAGACTCGAGGAATCAGACTTTGTATCTTTTCTGGAAACGTGGCCAGCGGTCATCAGGAAATGCCTCCCCTGCCACACGAGAATGCCGCCGGCTGTTGCGGTTCTTCGGTCTTTAACAGTGTCACCGGTATTGAAGATCGACAAGGCTGCTCCCATCGCACCTTCAGACGCCGGTTGCACTATAATTGTGTGCGACTGACTAAAGCCGGTAGGTTCCCAGTCCATACTGTCTTTTACTAGAGGCACCACGGGGCTCCCGAATTCTGGTGGCCGGCTGCAATCCATAGTCCTAAAGCCCGGATGACGCTCCAGAACACCACTTCGAGTGACTGAGTTCCTCACAGAACATCGAGCTTCGCGTTCAGGGCTGCAGAACGCGATTGTGGGCCGTAAATAGAGTTATAGAAGAAAATATTACTTATATAATATAAACTATATTAGCGATGACTCCCTAGACTTTCCGAGCATGTACAAAGACCAAGAGACGTCGGTAGAAACCGACTCAGTACGTTTCTCGAGGAATTCACAGATCTCTTTCGCTAGAAGATCGAACTGTTCGCGAGCTGGACCTACAGCCTCATAAAACTGCTGGCCGTCCATGCTTCGAATGTGTTTTCCCGCAGAAGCCGTAGGGTTAGGCCACTTGCAGTCCCTTTTGAACAGGGCGGCCAGATGTCGGGCACCTTGTTGAGTCATGGCATCGTGGAACAGAACAAATCAGCTGCTGGCTCGTATAGAGCGGCGCAACAATGGGGTTTCCCTAAATCAATGTAGGTCGACCTTTGCGAATTCAGAAGGGATGGCGCCGATGAATCTATTTGGAGCTGGTCCTCTTGTGTGGTTGACATCTGACGAATGACGCACAAAGAGCACATCTTTACCGTAATTAGAAAGGTCTTGGTAGGGATACTTGATGGTGGCACAGTCAGTCCAGTGTCCAATCATTGCTCAAGTCAATGTGATGTATCTAGAAGGCTGCAGATGTACTAGAGTAATACTTACCCGGGATTTTGAGCTCTCGTGAAAATAATCACGTTGTGGGCACGTAAACCACTCTGTACAGCGAATCTTTACGTAGAGAAGTCATCTATGGATTTAGACAGTCCACTTCAAACACCTCTCAATGGTCTTGTCAAACGTGGGATAGTATCGAGCTTCTGGGGGGCCGATACCTACGACGACCTAAAGGCTTCGCACGGAATTTTCGAGCTGAAACAATACTTTAGACATTATACTGCACAGAGCGATCTTGCACTCCACGATCTCGGTCGCTACGTGTCTGCCAGGACACACCGTGATATCATCAGTGTTATAGATCTCTTCAAATCGGGTCTTGGTCGAGACGAGATCAAGCATCATCTGGACTCGCAGAATGCGACAACCGAATCTAACGATCGTCAGCAAGCATTGAACGCATCAATAGACCTTGCCGTCCGACTCTTCCTTATGATAGAAATTGGTCGGATGCATAATAGCTTTTCAGGACACAGAGAATTGCGCTGGGAGCACGGCTCATTGCAATCCTTTGTAAAGGCTCACTTCACCTCTTCTCAAGCTCTCAAAGGCGAAAGAGTGAGGTTTGAAAAGATCTTTATCGCCAGAAACTTCGGACGATTCGCTCAGATTGGGATTGTCTGGACCGACAACTTAGCCGACCATTTACGCATGTTAGAAGATGATTCAAAGGTGGCAATTTTCCATCACTCGTCATTGCTTGAAATGGTACTTCACTGGTAAGATATTTGCCAGCCATCTTTGATCACCCTATAGACGATCTGACTTTGCCACAGTCCCCAATTTCCTGCGGGTTTTATAGAGGAAACACTCAGGTCACTGGCTTTGCTCTTTCCGCAATCGGACAAGGATACGAAGAAGTGGATCAAGCGTAAACATTTGAAAGGTGCCGTGGATGAGAACGTCATAAAGTGTGGTCACCTGAGAGCTGACGGTCGACATATCGACAAGTTTCAATATTGGCGTGACCGTCTCGTGATGCTCAAGCAAGTTTTTGATGAGGCAGAACCGAAGGTGTCGTCTCAATGGTGGTACGACAGAAGGAAAGGTGCCCAGCGATACCCGTTCTTGATTGCTTTTGTAGCTTTGGCCCTGACAGCATTGTTCGGTTTGATCCAATGCGTTGAAGGTGGTCTGCAAGTCTATAAAGCTTTTTATCCTTGGTGAAGCTCTTGGGTGAAGGGAAGAAACAATTCTCCATAAATTTATTAGAGCAAGGTATTTGAGATTGCATGAATTAGAGTAAGGTAGATATATTTCCATCATGCTACGGTATCTACTAGCTCAGAGCAGAGAGTGTAGTTGAGGTCGCGTTGCTCCAATTTTTGCCTCTTTCTATTCATCCAGACTCGGGATTCCATTCGCCCCTCGCATTGTTGATTGTTGATTGTTGATTGCATACTTCAAAGTTCAGCCTCACTGAACTCGTTTACTCTACACTATCAAATGCTCGTTTGCCAACCTTCACAAGCATCATCTTGCGCCGTCACAAAAACACGTGCAAGTCGCCGAAAAATCAAGGAACGGAGATGCTGAGAAGAAGTCATGCTGTACCTCAATCATTAGCATATTGTATACCTTTATTACACAGAGTACCTTACACATTGCTTTACTCCGTACAGATCCGTTGGTTTTGCCACTGAGTAGGGCTGAAATCGCCCATGAATTTCCCCTTCCCCGGCGTCTCATGCAGGGACCCTCGGCGTCTCCTTCGCCAAGACTCAATCTCTTGGCAGAATCTGCCCCC
>JAEUBB010000005.1:154287-315910 GCA_018257885.1 Parmelia sp. 050094
GTCTCGCCGAATACGTCTCCATCATCATTCATCTATTTAGCAGCTACACCGACCGAGTCCCTCCAACTTTGGCCAATCCGTGTACAACCCCGAGCAGATAGATAAGGCAGTTGCATTGGCAATGAGCAGCGACGAGAGCCGACCTCTGCTTCATGATGGAAATGTAGAAGCGCGCCAGTCTTGGATGAGACAAGGCTATCACGGCATCGTCGTGGACGTTTCCTACGATAATTCCACGCGCAGGCAGACTCGACGCTTCCTTTCCTCCATATACGGTCACTATGCTGTCTTGCTGCTCGTCTCCATGGATGTTGGCTGTATCTTTGCAGACTTCCTCATCAGCCTATACATATGTGATCACTCCTGTGGCAAGGGCGAAAGCGTTGGGGAGGGTCTGCCCAGAGCACAGGATGCGCTCGGCATCGTTGGTCTGGTGTTCAGTTGCCTGTTCATGGCTGAATTACTGGCTAGCATCTGGGCCTTTGGCTTCAAGTGAGTGGTGAAGTTTGAGGCAGATCAATCCTTGCTAATGGGCAAGTCAGATTCTTCAAATCAAAGTTCCACTGCTTCGATGCCACGATCATTGTCGCAGGCTTTATCATTGACGTTTGTATGTACAGCCCATAGCGAAACCTTCCTGCTAAGTACCAATGTTGGAGATACGAGACAAAATGTCTTTGAATCCTCCAGAGCTGTCGGACTATTCCACATTTGCCCTCTTAAAGGGATGCTGACCGCGAACCCTCCATAGGTCTGAAGAACGTCCTTGAGGAAGCTGCGTCAATCATTGTAATACTGAGACTTTGGCGCGTGTTCAAGATCGTCGAGGAATTCAGTGCTGGAGCCTCAGACCGTCAGTATAAACCGAATCTGTTCCATCCCTGATCTGTACCAGACATTTGAGCTCTTAAAAGATATTTCGAGAGCACAGCTATCTGTTGACTCCCTTAGCATTGCCTCGTTACCTTGAAGCGTTGCTTGCTGACTCTCCAATTCACGTAGAAATGGAATTGCTTGGTGAGAAGATAGAGGAGCTAGAGGCAGAGAATCGGGAGTTGAAGGGCAAGCTGAAAGCTCGGAATGATGATGACAGTAGCCAATGAGTGTGCATGTCAGCGCAAAGCGTCTTACGATGAGGAGGATTTATGACTTTCGCTTCCACTCGTATTGTGGTATTCTCACCCGTCACCTAGTCCTTTTCATGTTCCCTATGCTTATTGACCTGAGCCTTTAGGATGAGCCAGGAAGTAAGGAGATTGGACAGGAAACAAAGATGCCAAACTCCCATGAGTTGTTGACATGGAAGGTGCAGTCATTCCGGGTAAACATTCCCAGAAATGTACCAATAGGGGTAAATTGGGGCATTTAGGGCTCATGATGTTTGTGAAGAGAAGTCGAGGAGGATTGAATGGTTGACTTTCTCACCACGTATGACTCGTGCTAGTCGTACATTCTCTTTGCAGAATAGTATGTCAGACAGGTGGCACTAAGGTAGGGCAAGGGCAGGAGAGAAAAAGTCAAAGTCAGGGTCCACGGCTATGGCTATACTTCGGAGTCCGGCTGGCGCTTGTGCTGGGGTGGCACTGATGAGTGAGTGAGTGAGTGAGAAATGATGTGCGTCTTTCACACTTAGCAAAGATACACCAATACTCTAGATAATGCATCCCTCCGCCTAAATCCCACATTCATACCGCCATAACTTCAAGGTGCAATACAGTATCCCCTAGACACCACTCAACGCACTTTTTGGTGTATAAGCTCCCTACGGCAACACTCCTGAATCACCACCTAATCCTATTGATCCTCACGGCAGACCCGCAATATTACATTGCTCCTTCCCTCCATTCTCACTCCCTGGCCCGCAGTCAAGATCAGAGAGCGACCGGAGGAATCTCGCTGCCGGTGCCAACATGGGTCAGACACTATCCGAGCCAGTAGTGGAAAAGGTGCGTATTTTTCAACTGAGTTTAAGTCGCAAACCCCGAGGTCGCGTGATGTGCTTAGTTGTCCACTTCCGTATTGCGCAGTCCGCCGTCAAAATAGCGTACTACTCATCTCTCATGATATATAGCTGACAATTTTGCAAATTAGATCTCCGATAATGGCCAAGATGATCGAGTGGCATTTGGCGTGTCTGCGATGCAAGGATGGCGTATTAGCATGGAAGATGCACATGCCGCCGTTCTGGATTTGCAAGCAGAGGATGCAGAGAAGGGATTCGTGGCTGCAAGTCCAGAAGACCGACTAAGCTTCTTTGGAGTATATGACGGCCATGGGGGAGACAAGGTCGCACTATATGCGGGGGAGAACATACACAAGATCTTGGCAAAACAAGAAGCTTTCAAGAGAAAGGACTTTGAGCAAGCGCTTAAAGACGGATTTCTGGCAACGGATCGAGCAATTCTGAGTGGTGAGTCTGCAAATTATGGTAGGAAGCGTCAATCTAATCAGCACATACAGATCCAAAGTACGAGGATGAGGTTTCTGGCTGCACGGCATCTGTAGGCTTGATATCAAAAACTACAATATATGTCGTCAGTAATATTCTTGAATTCTTCCAAAAGGAGTCGTCTGTTAATAAAATTCAGGGCAATGCTGGTGACTCACGTTCCGTTCTTGGGGTCAAGGGCAGAGCCAAACCTCTATCATACGACCACAAGCCTCAGAACGAGGGTGAGCGTCTATTGCACTGTCTCTCAAGACTTCTACTTACTGTTGAATCAGGAGAGAAAGCTCGAATATGTGCTGCCGGAGGGTTCGTTGATTTCGGTCGTGTCAACGGCAACCTGGCGCTTTCTCGAGCCATCGGAGACTTCGAGTTCAAGAAGAGCGCTGAGCTCTCACCCGAGCAGCAAATCGTGACAGCATTTCCTGACGTTATCTCTCATACGATCACCAACGACGACGAGTTCCTTGTTATTGCTTGTGATGGTACGCATATGCATACCTACGTCTAAAGCGTCAATGTCCACTAACAGACCTTGCTTAGGGATATGGGACTGCCAGTCTTCTCAAGCCGTTGTCGAATTCGTCAGACGCGGCATTGCAGCCAAGCAGGAACTCTCCAAAATTAGCGAAAACATGATGGACAATTGCCTCGCCTCGAACAGCGAGACTGGTGGCGTAGGCTGTGACAATATGACAATGATCGTCATCGCTCTTCTTAGGGGCAAGAGCAAGGACGAGTGGTACCAGGAGATTGGAGATCGGGTGGCTAAAGGTGATGGTCCATGTGCCCCACCAGAATATGGTATTTCATCTTCTATGCCAGTATGAAAGAGTTGATACTAAAGAAGAGCTTTAACAGCAGAGTTTCGCGGTCCCGGCATGCGACAAAATTTCGAAGACAGTGGGGATGACTACGATCTCGACTTAGATCAGCGCAATCGTGGCGTTGGAGGTCGATCCGGCAGAATCATACTTCTTGGAGACGGCAGAGAAGTCTTGACTGACAGTGATGAAACTGAGATGTTTGACCATGAGGAGGAAGACAAGGACCTTGCAAGTCAAGCTAGCAAGGGCCAAATGAAGCTGGACGATGCGAGCAGAGGTGGACGAGAGGAGACACCGGGACCTGAGTCTCATAGTACCTCCGAGAGGCAGCAAACACCCGAGCCTATGGAGCAAAATCCTTTTGACACGCCTTCGTCCACCACGTCAGAAAGAAACAGCATCACCGACACCGCAAAACCCAGTATCAAAGCGATTCCAGAGAGCGCTCTACCGGAGAAACTTGTCACTCCGGCCAAAATCCAGGATGAGAAGTAGTCAGTGTGTCCTACCTGAGTCTTATATTCGGACGGGCTTCCTTACTGCTCGGTAGGACCTTCACGAGCTACGATTCTATGTATTTCACGGATTTGTGACTACCGTAACTTGCGATGATCATCATACTCTACGGTACACCTGGCGGTTTTCTTACTTGGAGCATCGCTCTGGAGTCATGCACGATCCCAACTAGCCACGTCGGTCGCCATCCGCCACGCATTGTCGGATCAAGAGCGATGGACTTCTCCATAGCGTTTTCATATTTCTCCAACATCCTGATTCCCCTTTTTTTGCCCGGCTTGCAATTCTCCACGTGCCACTTGTGCACGTCCTGCATCATCAGGAGTTGTGTTAGGACCGGATAGACACCATAAAGCGCAGGCATCTATGTTCGCCTTCGATTTCTTTCTATGAGTACCTTACAGATTACTCCCTTAGGCCAAGCTATTTTGGGAGAGAAGATGGTCGTTTCTGCCAAGTACAAGTTCCATATTACTGGACTGAGAAATGGAAGTTGTCACAGTACATGAATGGAAATGCGACTGGGATATCATGCACATAAACATAACATGTTATGTTTGATTGAGGAATCCCGTACTTTACTTTTCTGATGTCTGTAGGGCTGACCCTAGAAAGCCGCGATGACGATTTCAGTGTAAAAAAACAGAAGCAAGGAAACGGACGATTGATTTTCTCACCCATTGAATTTGTTCCTATCCATGACCACCAAACCGCCAACACAACATATTCTTCCATCCTTCCATCCTTCGAGCCTCCACCTTCCTTTTGTAATCTCTCCTGCACCTGCAGACTCAGAATTGCTCCTGCATCGACCTAGCCAAACCTTCATCCTCACCCCCCCCCCCCAAAAAAAACGTACTCGTACCACAATTACAATAAAGGAATCCCTCATTACTTCGACACTATCCCATGTCTTCCCCTTCATCAGCCGGTTCCGGGAAGAGGAAGCGTGTCTCTACTCTACCAACCTCGACTCCACAATCCTCGAACGCAGACCTCCAGCCATCATCTCGAGATGCTTCAGGCGAAGACGCAGCCGACTCCGCGTCCCAAGCTCTCACCAGCATAAAGCACAAAAAGTCTGCAGCATCTGCAGACTCGACCAGCGCATCCAATAAACGACCCAGAACAAGATCCAACGCAGCGGACGGTCCGACAACTAATGGTGCAATACCGAGCATCAACAACGCAGAGACCGAGGACAGTGAAAATACGATCGAGGATGGAGGGCGCCCCAAACGCAGAACAAAGAGCTCTTCCAACAAACAGCGGCCAGATCTGAGCACGGAAGACAGCAAAGCAATGCCTCCGCCAGCTAAAGGGGGGCTGCAAGATCCCGTTGGATTCCACACTAATCCAGCACCGACAGGTCGGCCAGTGAGAATTTACGCAGACGGGGTCTTTGACTTATTCCATCTTGGGTGGGTGAAAACGCTCTCCGCCCTTGCACTATCTTCATTAACCGAGGACTTAGGCACATGCGGCAACTGGAGCAGGCAAAGAATGCTTTTCCCGATGTGTATCTTATGGTCGGAGTCACTGGGGACGCAGAGACGCATAAGCGCAAGGGTCTGACGGTTCTATCTGGTGCCGAACGAGCAGAGACTCTCCGCCATTGTAAATGGGTCGACGAGGTCATTCCGAATTGTCCCTGGATCGTGACGCCTGACTTCCTGGAGAAGCATAAGATTGATTACGTGGCTCACGATGACTTGCCCTACGGAGCAGACGAAGGAGATGACATATACACACCCATAAAGAGAGAAGGTAAATTCCTAGTGACGCAAAGGACAGAGGGCGTTAGTACCACGGGGATCATCACAAAGTGAGCTCAAAGCCCCTGAGCTTCCACTGCTTTGGTCGCTGACCAGCTTTATAGGATTGTCAGAGACTACGAGAAATACATTGCTCGTCAGTTCAAGCGTGGCACATCTCGTCAGGAGCTCAATGTCTCATGGCTCAAGAAGAACGAACTTGATCTCAAACGCCACGCTATGGAGCTACGTGATAGCGTCCGAAACAACTGGTCTACCACAGGCCAAGAGCTCACTAAAGAACTGCGGCAATTCTGGCTGAGTAGTAGACCTGGCAGCCCCGCGAGGGGCGTCAGCAGAAACGGAAGTGACGCTGACCTGGACCGTTCTGGAGGCCAGAAGTCGAGCCCTGCAGCTCATGCACATCTATCGCATCTCGATATTCCAAGACCAGAAAGCCCTAATGGTGGTCGTGGAGCAAGTAGCGACTTTGCAACGGGTTACAGCCTTGGTCTGATTGGAGGTGTAAGGTCTTGGGTAGGTCGAAATACCGCATCACACATTAAACTGTCACTAAAAACCATTTAGATGACTCGAAGCCGTACCTCCCTGCGTGGAAGTCAGCCTGACAGTGGCGAAAGCGAGGATGACAGCTCTGACGCAAAGAGCCCAAAGGAGGAGAAAACCCCCTCGAGAGGGAGGAGAGCAGAACATTCAGACGCGGAAAGCGCCGACATGATGGATATCAAGGCTTGATTTTCAACGTTTGGCGCTCTGGATTGCGGTCGTTCTCCTTGATTGTGGACCGGGTAGCAGAGATTCCCTAGCAGTACACTTGTGATGTACGTAGTGAAGCAGTATGATTAGCTCAGGTGTAGTGATAGAGACAATCTGTCACTTGTGTGTAATGGACAATGCGAAGTAGTAGATTCTGAGCCTTAGTGCAGACAGATGTCTATGTAGCTCGAATAAGCCCTTCCCACTGCATTTTCATGTGCACAAAACAACCCTTTGGCCCCGGTCTGTGCCTCTCATGATCTCGGTTTCTCCTTCTTTTCCTTCCACAGCGCCGACAATCCCACCCCGGAAACCTTGACAACCTTGAATCGCACACCCGGAATATCACCCTTCGCCTTGCCCTTTCGACCGAATCCAGAAAGCAGCACCTCGTCATTTTCATCCACAAAGTTCAAACAACCATCATTGGGCACTGCGACGACCCATTCGAATTAGCCAACCCGGCACAGACCCAATGCCAACCCTCCTCCCGCTCCAAAACAAAAGACATGCCAAGAGGAAGAGTAGAACAAAACCACCCACCGAACGCAGTCACCTT
Organism: Parmelia sp. 050094; assembly: GCA_018257885.1. NCBI lineage: Eukaryota > Fungi > Ascomycota > Lecanoromycetes > Lecanorales > Parmeliaceae > Parmelia > Parmelia sp. 050094. The sequence goes on from JAEUBB010000005.1 coordinate 161,167, forward strand.
CTTCCCGTTCTTGATCAACTGCACCCTCACGCACTTCCTGATGGCGCTGTTGGGCTGCTTGGCCTCGACGCCGACCTTTTCCAGCACGATTCCCTTTGCGTGCGAGGAGCCGCCGAAGGGGGACGACTTGTAGGCGGTACCCAGGAGGCGCTTCTTATAGTGGAGGTCGGCCCAGCGGCCTTCGCGGCGATGGGTGCGGAGTTTGCGGGCGGCGTTGAGGCCGCGGGGTTTGCCTTTGCCCATGGTTGCTGGGGGGGTGGTTAGTTGTGATGGATTGGATTGGATTGGATTGGATTGGATTGGATTGGGTTGGATTTGGGAAGGGAGGCTGGTTTGGAGGATTTGAGAGGGTGACGGGGTGGAGGACTGATGCTGTAGTTGGGAGACTTACGGATGGGTGTGTGATGGCAATGCTGGGGGGTTTGTACTTGTGGTGCGAAGGTTGTCGTTGGTGAGGAGCCATGTCTTGAAAAGCTACCTTAAGCGAATGTGTGTGATTCAGCCCTACGAGATTTACTAGCGGGACTGTGGATTGTGATTGTATAATGTCTTCGACCTCTCGTTCCTGTTGAACGTACGACGAAAGTTCCAGTCTTCACGAGATGCTTTCACTCGCTGGCATTCACCCTCGTGGTTCAGCAATGGCTCCCTAAGACTTATTTCCACTCCGACCCTCCAATTCCCGTTACAATCGAATCGCCAAAATGTCCACCCTCTCCCCCTCCTCCGCCGCAACCCCCCACCCCTCGCGCCCACCACCACCTTCCCTATTCCTCGGTCCCCCCTCCCGCAACGCCTCCAACATCAGCCTCACACCCGCATCAACCACCACCCCATCGCAACCCCGCGCCCCCCTCCTCCGCTCCCGCTCCACCCGAGCCCCAGACCCCGCATCTCCGCCCCTCGGCCGCACGCGCCCGCAGCCGTCCCAAACGGAGGGCGACCGCACCGATGCCCTGTGGGCGGAAATGCAAGCGACGTTGGCGGAAGTGGAGCTGAGCGCGTTTAGCGGGACGCATGTTTTTGGCGCGGCGCACAGTGCTGCGTTGGATGAGTTGCGGGAGGCGCAGATTGCCTTGGCGAAGGCGTGGGGGAGGGGGGAGGACGGGGCTGAGGGGGAGATGGTAGAGGAGGTGGGAGGAGGGAAGGGGAAGGGGAAGGGGAAGGAGGGGGAAGGGAGGAAGGATGCAGAGGGGGACGAAGCAGAGGGTGATATCGCTGAGGCGAGGAGGAGGAGGGAGGCGAACGAGAAATTCTTTAGGAGGGTGGGGGAGGGGGTGGTGGACGTGGTGGGGAAATTGGAGGGAGTGGCGCAGGCGATGGCGAAGGTGGAGAAGGAGAGTAGGGAGATTTGGAGCGGGAGTGATAGTGTGGATTCGAGCTCTGTCACTACGTGAATCTGAGGTGCATGACTGGTTGGCGTCAATTCATCATCGGGATTTGGCGGTTTGATACCCTATTCTGACTACCATTTGTTCGGTCGATTCGCAAAGCGCCCAGTGCTCTCAACGCGGTTTAGGTCAATGTAAAGCGATAAGTCCTTGTTGGCGACAATCATCAACGGCACCTCTGTCAATGACTCAATGGACACATTGCGATCTCATTGTCCCGATCCTGAAACTCCAAATTGGCACGTCCAAGATGGCACCATAAGGTGAGGAGTCAACGAATCGTATCCGTAGATTTGACAGGATGGAAGTTGCCAATCCTTGAAGCTGTAACCTATTTACAGCAAAGAAATCAACGCCAAACTAAGCCTCCCTTTGCTATGTCTTTCAATCAAAAAAAAATCCTACCATGAATATGATGCAATGGGTATCTTTCGAACGCGTCCAACGCCGTCGCCATGCCTAACGTCAAGCCTTGAAGCTCACTCCAAGTCACCATCGAGATCATCCCCCAAGTCCTCCTCCTCCACGACTTTCTCCCCAACTCTCACGACCCTATCCTCGATCTTCTCCCCAATCTTCTCCTCCCCCTTCTTCTTCCTCCCACCACGCTCCAGCCCCTCCCGTCCCTCATCCGTCTTGAACGCCTTGCGCGCCGTATTGATATGCTTGTCCATAGCCAGCAATTCGTTGACCCGTCCCAACAGCACCGGATCCCCACGGATGGCAAACTTGAAGTCGTCGACCTTGAGCTTGGAGCGATTGCAGCATTCGGCGGATTTGGCGGCAGAGAAGCAGGTTTCGATGATGAAGTCCGTGGCCATCTCATCGAGGATGCGAACGGTTTCTGGTAGGGGATACTTGTCGTCACCATAGGCGTAGAGGGCTTGGCTTACTAGTGGAGATTAATTATTTGCAGGGGTTGAATCAGTGGGTTGAAGATGTACTTTCGGCTTCAAAGTTCATCTGGCCCTTGTGGCGGGCCGCACGGGCACGTACTTCGGTCATGTTCACGTCGGGGGTTGCTAGATAAAGTTGAAAAAGTGAAGGCTGGAATTTACGTATCAAGGGAATTCAGATTTGAATGCCACAGTGAGAATAAATGCTGGTTTGATGATTTGGACTGCTTCGCTGAGTTGGTCGTAATATATGCTGCCTTGGCTCGACAGAGCTCGCAGTAATAAGCTGATTAGGGACGCGAAGAATGACGGGTGAGAAGTAGGTTGACAAATGCGGAGACATCAGCTACCATCATACTAAGTGCCAAGACCTTGGGTGCAGGATATGTCGGTCATCGGAGCTTCGCAGTCGGTACGGGAGCGCTTCTTCCCGAGATCTACTTCGTTTGCTGATTTGCTGTACAGACGCCGGGACGAGGGGCGGCTAACCTAAACTTGTCAGGACTCAGAGGGACACCTGTAAACTTCATATCAAACACGTTAGCTCAACCACCAAGCAGCTCCAACGTAGTAGCACATGCTGTAAATCGTCTCTAATATGGTGAATTTGAAACCCTGATGTGGAGATGATGAAGAACCGTGGTGGCTGATCCGTTTGCAGTCGGCGCTCTTCAACTTCCAATCCTTGTTGCTGGTCCTCTTGCTCGTGATTTGCACCAGTACCTATGCTCATGCAACCTTTCCGAAGATCATGGACAGGAATCGCGAAGGGTAACTTGCCGTACATGTTGTGGAACAGCGGGAAGAAGCTGATTGTTATGTTCTGCTAGAGTATTTGGTATCTTCTGGAAGTGCGCCAGAATTGGAGAACGGCTGAGTCCGTATGTTAGTCTGTGCTGCGTTGTGATGGCTGTACGTACCCTTCGGATGCTTTCAGATGTGAAGAGGGTTGCTATGGCTGCTGAGACAGACATTTCCAGGCATCTTTGATGGCGAGCTCATGAAGAGTATAAATTGGGATTGGAGCTGGAATTTTTCCCTGCCATACGCGTATTACGTTTTATGATACCCCTTGACGATTCTTCGCTGTAGTAAACTAGGAAAATGAAATCAGTCAAGCTCTGGTTTTGTTTATCCACAAAGTTGTCATCGTGTCTTTTGCTCTACCGATCGCTTCAAGCCAACCCCTCTGCACGATTTCTTCTCCATAATCAGATCCCAAACTCAATACTATCAATAGGTCGAGAACTACTGGTCCAGCCTTTCAATCCCACTCTAAAAACCGCGCTTTCCTGCTTGATCATCGAGCAATCCGACTCTATACAGGGTTTCTCCGCATCACAAATTTCTATTCTCACAAACACACAATCGAACTTCCGGAAGTTTTAGCGATAATTGAGTCCTGGGAAATCGATATTCAAATCAGTCGTATAGGTACGATGCCTTCCCTCCGAGCGCAGAAAAGGTATTGACTCCTGGGCAGTCAATCAAAATTGGATACCTCCCAATTCTCGAGAAGTAGAAATCCGCGAGCTCCATGAGCGGTACCGCCCGTATCTGTCGACGGCTATATGAGCGCTATAAAATGAAAATATCAGAGCGTCAAGAAGTAGTAGGCTAGGATGTCGATACCAAACTCGGATGAGCAAGGTAAGCGATTTATCGCCCCACGGAAAGGTTCACTGCTGATAGATACAATGTTAAAGCCGCAGATCAGCATTTCATTCCTGTCTGTGACTGCCGCAAGTGCAGGAGGATAACGCTGAAAAAAAATCTAGTGATGCGTAAGTACACGGAAGCTGTCCGTACATATTCCAGCAATTGGACAGGCGATGAGAATACAACAATCCAACGAATACAAGCCTGGCCACCAGTCAAGGTTGATTCCTGTGGCCGAGGCCTGCAATGCGAATTGTCGTTTCTCCAATTGGCCGTCTCCTCCTAGCTTGCAACAAATCAAAACTGTGCCTGTTAGCAGTCTCATAATTCAGAATCGTAATGCTAGAACCACAGCGAGTTTCCAAAGCGCTAATCATACGTAAATGATGCTTGCTTCTGCTATGAGATATGCTCTACATAGAGGCATCTACTGATGCTATACTCGATAAAAATGTGAATCCGATAATGTGTTGGCGAAAGCTCGAAAGTTCGAATAAGGTGTTGACCTTCGAAAAAGAGTATTTGCATAGAGGATGCATATAGATGATGGCACTTTAGTCGTATGTACTTCTGTTATCATATGTGAAAAGCCTGACACCAGCGCTTTGAAGGAGGTCATTATGTACATGAGCATCAAGAATACACCTTATCCGAATGATGCATACTATGCAGTCGCAACTAGGATGTCGCTCGGGTTCTCCGAGTCCGTATCCAGCTGCTCTTGGCTTTTAGCCTCCAGATACTTCGTCACCTGGTATCCTCGGTTAGATATTCTCGACTCCCACTCAAGTGCTGTGTGGGCTTCGTATTGTTCCTCCGAGTCCAGAGGCGGTAAAGACCCTCCGAGAGGGGCTGCAGGAGTCTCGTGATTAACCAGCGCTTCTTTTGTGCTCGTATCTAACGCCGCCATCAGGCGATCCCGTAACAAAAACTTCCCCAAAGCCTTGGTTGTGTAGTCGTCCGCTTCGAGCCCGGCTGCCTCCATCTTCTTCACGGTGTTCACGGTCGCGTTCACATCTTGTAAGTATGCGTAATTACTAATAAGGGTATTCCATGTAACTCTATCACCTGCAATGCCGCGCTCGCGCATCAATTCGACAACCTTCTCGGCAGCGCGTCTTTGGTTATTGCGAAAGTACGCGGCGACCAGAATGGACCAAGTCTGCACCGTTGGCGCCATATATGCGACAGTATCAGATGGGGCAAGCTTTCGAGAGGAGAGCTCAAGCATGTGCTTGACAACGGTGATGCAGTGTTGAAGCGTACCTGATACCTTCCCAAAAGCCATGATAAACGCATTTGCTACGCAATCTTCTTGCGCGAGCGGGGCGATCAATGGATGATTCTCCTTTACATAGTGATAATAGAGATTATAATTGTGTATAAGTCCAAGCGAGCCTTGATGTCGTCTGACGTAAGCCAGGATCATCCGAGTGAGGATGTAGCTTGTGGGCCAGACTCCATAGGAATTTGCATCGGGCGGTGCTTGTGTCTCGTCTCCACATAGCGAGAGTTGCTGCAGAGGACGCAAGTCGCAATGTTGCTTGTAGAAGTCAAGCATTGCGCCGAATTCATCTCCGGGCGATAAGAGGGATATGGCGTGAAGCACATTGCTGACTAGGCGAAGATCTTGAAGCATTTCCTTGTTTGTCTGGATCTCATGAATGATCATCTCGAGATCCGAGGAATTGCCGCTAAGCACTGCGGCCTTCAAGAGTACGCTGTATGTAATTGAATCAGGTGTAAGGGCGTTCTCTTTAGCCAGACCGTACATTTGCCAAGCATTAGCAAAATCGCCACCCTCGCCTGCGTTGAGGAGAATGATATTGAACAGGTGGATCTTCGGTCTGATCCCCATCTCCAACATCCGCGCTAAGATACTCGATCGAACAGTATATTCCTTCTGCGTATCGAAACAAACCCGCAAGAGCATAGCACAAGCCATCTGAATCGGATCGTAAGAAAGGTCAAAGCCAGTGTCGACAATGGTACCAAGCAACTTCATAGACAAATTGATTCTCCCCATGTCAATAAACCTGACCAAGAAGTGCAGCATGGTATCGACATGTAAGACAGTCTTGTTCAAGCTGAGCAGCCAATAAAATGAGAGTACGCGTAGATCGTCGCTATGTTTTAGGTTACAATAGATAACATGCTGAGGTACTGCAAACCTTTGCTCCTGATCAGCAGCGCCCTCTATGAATTTGCGAGTCAAGAGCCAGATCGCGTCAACAGCCATTGGGGATGGTTTGGGGACTTTGTAAAGAAAATAGTGCGCGAGGTGTTCCAGGGAGTCTGAGACCACGTATCTGGGAGGTCTATATCTGTGACCTTTGAAAGTTGCGAAAAGTAGCATAAGGGCCTGCTTTTTCCGGTATTTCAGACACCACAGCATTACGTTCCGCCATAACCTATCATCATCGTCGTAATCTTGGAGCCCTATCCACCGCTCGTTGGCATCGTTTGAGCCAGAGGGAAGACCCCCGAAGTACCGCATCACTTGATCTGTATCTAGGCTTGTCCAATTTTGCATTTCTTTCGGGACTTCCAAAGTCGGAAACTTCGACACCCAGTCCCAGTTGATATTTTCAAGTGAGTGTGTCGTTAATTCTTGACTGCCCCAATTCGTATTCTTTGGCCAGGGGCCCAACGAAACGAAGTGCAGCCTTGTGCTCCGTCTGCGCGGAAATTCGGATCTTGCTGGCTTTCCAATCCGGTACCCACGACGAAACCAAGTTCCATTTCCTCTTCGGCGGCCGCCTTCTTTGGAAAGCCGCCATCGATAGCCTGGTTTGAAAGCTTGTACCCTTAGATGGCTCTGCGGCTGAGTCCTCCTGCCTCGTTGACGCGGACGTCGAGTCAAAGATCGTGTGTGTTTGGAAAGCCGCCATCGATAGCCTAGTTTGAATGTCCGTACCTTTACATAGCTCTGCGGCTGAGTCCTCCTGCCCCGTTGACGCGGACGTCGAGTCAAAGATCGTGTGTGGGAAGCTCTTTGCATTCGGCGCTTCCGAACGCGGTAGAGTGTGGTTGTTGATTTCGAATTGGAGACCTGCGCCGCCTGACTAGCAAAGAAGCACGTTCTCTGCTTGTGCTTTGGCTCATTCGAAGACTTTGCAGATGCGATTCCAGCTCTTGAGGAGACGGCTTTCTCAAGTTGATGGTATAAGCTCACGGATGCCCGCTCCCATGTAGACGGGCCAGCGACTGAGCGTCGCGGCTTGTATGAAGAGGGGATCAAGGCCAGAGATGGCCGAAGTGACGGATACACGAGAAGCGGACATCTTGAGGGCAGTGTAGAGCGAATGAGCATGGAAGAAGGTTCATTCAAGGGTCCCTCATTGAGCTACATAAAGCTTTCTCGAATTACAGACTTTCGAAAAGTGAAGCTGTAAAAGACGAGGCGCAACTAAGGATGCAGAGGAGCTCAATTAGAAGCAAGAAAAAAAAGAGGCTTAGTAATCCAACTTCCCTCAAACCATGGCTCAGGCTGAGATTGATCAATATACATGTGACTTTACGACTTCGTAACATCTCGGTGCCATCATTCTACTCGAGATAAATTGAACTGATACTAATCGATTGATCTCTTGTCTATCTCCCACCATAAAGCATCCCGACGCTTGCAACAAGAAATCGTAATGCCAATAACGCTTTTCCGAGACCTTTACTGCATACACTGCAAATTCCCTGCCCGGGTGCTCCGATCGCAATGCATGCAGGGGTAATCCAACCAAACGAAAGACCCTCACTGCCGTTGCCTGACTGGAAGGTGCCATTTCCCGCCTTGGCTAAGGCTATGTTGCCTGGGTACCAACACCTGGCATTGAATAAACCCCATTCTGAAAATTGGGCATTGATTGTTCTCCATTCTGAACATCCACGCTAAATTGGTTGTTCATAGGAAGAGAGTGCTGAGCTCCGAGCACGCTTGGCACCTCTGGAGGCGGTGGCTTTGGAGGCAGGTGAGACGGAGTACCCCACTTTGAAAGCGAACTCTGTACGGGCGAATGTGGAGCATTTGACTGCGTAGAGCTTTTGCGTGTTCCGTAGACTTTAGGCTCTTGGCTAAAGCTGTACGGCGCAGACACTGGCACCGAAGACTCGTGGTGGTAGGACGATGATTGTTGGATATATGGCGAGTAATGATTTCCGTTCAGATTCCGGGTCGAAAGACCGGGATTGTTCCCAAGCGGAGCGGTCTGCGGAGGGATAGAACCCCCAGTGGGCACAAAAGATCGGGTTTGCGGGTTGAAAGCTTGGCTCTTATAGCTACCCGGTAATGGATGCTGTGCTCTTGCACCCTGCATGCCAGGTTGCAAAGGTAATTGCCCATACTGGTAAGGTACCGATGCTACGCCTGCCCCTGGATTTGGACTTGGTATTGGCGAAGGGTAGAAATTCTGCTGATCTCTTTGTTGGAGGTAGGGGTAAGAATATGGGTTCTGTGGCCACTGTTGGTCGGTTGCCTGCGACTGTGGTCGCGAAAATTGGCTGTGGTTGCTCATTGCTGGCGAAGACATTACTGGAGATGATTGACCAATCCCGATGGCTTGCTGCATCGAAGGATAGTAGTGAGATGAGATCGGTTGATTATAGCTTGCCGCATGAGGGTTTGCACTTTGCAGATCGTAACCATTTAGCGCCAGGTTTTGACTTGTCATAGCTGGAAAACCTTGCGGGGTTGACATTGGATTGTATCCCTGTGGATAGCCGTGCTGCAACATGGCCGCACCTACTACTCCGGGCTGGCTTAACATGTTACCTTGCTGCATGGGGTAAGGGCTGAAATAGGCGGGTGAAGCTGCAGTCTGATCGTAGGTCGTGGCCGGATATGGCATAGAAGGATAGTAAGGGCTGAATAGGGATCTTGCTTCAAACCCGTCATCAATGTTTTTGTGCTTTTTCTTCTTCTTTTCGTTCCTGGAGCTAGTGCGTGAAACCTCGTTTACGGCTTCGTTGCTGTCAATGTTCTCACTTTGTTGGCCGAATATTCGCTCTCGTGTCTCGTTGTATTTGGCTTCCCGTTCTTCCCTTGTCATAGCTGATCTGGCTTTGGCTAGGCTTGAATCAGTTGGAGATGCTACGCCAGTACCTCGTTGCATATCGTCGCCAGTCTCAGAACCGGCTTTAGAAGGGACTGTCGAGCCATCTGCGGTATTGGCTCCAGAATCGATGGGTTGCCCATCTCTGCCTAATCCTGCGCGACGTATGATTGTCATGGTCGGTTGAGACGAGGATTGGATATCAGAGGGAGTCGGAGCTTTCGGGGCAAGAGCACTCAAGGGAGGTGGACTTGAAAGATGTAAGCAAGCGATATACTAATTGAAATAACGGATACCTACATTCGACAATACGGCGTTCTGAACAATCGTACAGAGCTTACAGCATTGTCAACAAAATGTGTTAGTGCATAATAGTCTGCCAGCTTGTGTGCTAGTAGACGACAAAAAGAATTACAGGGAGGCAAATCGATCATTGGCTCCCTAGGTTGGATGTCAGCATACTCCTTGATTGAAATATTCGTGGCCAAAGCTTACTTTGAATCTTTCACGAAAGTGATAACTTCTTGCTCGAGGCGTAGAAGGAATAATCGATCTTTAGGAGATTCGAGGGCTTCGAACAATTTCTCATCAGGTTCCTGATACTTGTATTCAATTGTAGGCCCATTGGGAGGAACAATATCAGGACAAGCCAAGTTGACTGGTGCTGGCAATGCTGATGCGAGGGGAGACCGCGTTATCTGCGGCCCTTCCTCCTCAATTCCCGCGATGGTTCTTCGACCGAGAGGGCGCACTCGGTCTGCGCTCTCAGTGATCTCATGGTATTGCTCTCTAAACGCTCTGCTCCCAGCTTCCGAACCGACTCGCGAATTCTGCGCACCAGACGCAGGTCCAGAACCGAAATCCTCGTCCTCGGCAGCTTTAACACTAGCACTGTCATCGGGTCGGAGCGACTCCTTTTCGTCAAGCGCAAAGGTTGTACCAGAGGTGGTACTTTTGCCGTCAAGGCTTGCAGGTTTGGTGGATGCTGACGAGATCTGAGTCTGATCATCATCAAATCTGAGACCTGCTCGGCTGATGTTACTCTTCTGCTGGTCATTCAAAGAGTTTAGAGCTAGTGATGGTTCCTTTACGGCAAGTCGTGACATCGAACTCTGAAGTTCTCGGTGTAGTTGAGGCGCTATGATGCTCTCAACTTTTGAGACCTGGCTTGAGTGGGTTGGGGACGATGCTTTTGAGGGCCTTTCATTTTCTCGGCCAACAATTAGTGGTCCATGATAGACAGGAGGAGCCATCGCTGCAATCTGTGAGGTTGGGATCAGTCAGCGACTCTATTGAAGCAGGGGAGCTGAAATGAAGGGCCACAAACGCTTGCAAATGATGGTTTTGACACACTTGGTTTAGCGGTGTGTGTTGCCATGTCGGCCACGAATGGTAATGAAGAATGTAGAGCCAGCGACCGTTGTTTCGCGGAAACCAAGTAAAGGAGTGTAGAAGTTGGATTTTCTAGCATGCAAGATGTCAAGGAGAAGGTGGCATGTCAAAAGGGTTGAAGGATATCGAAAAGTGTTCCTTTGGCATTATGAAAGCCCGCCATGTAGTCTGACTGAGCGTCCCAAGATACTACGCCCTCGATGCTGAGCTAATGTTTGCCTCGTGGGAACACACGAAGCAGTACAGCCACCCCAAGGCTCTCGCCCCACGATCAGGGTGAAGCCGCGAGCTCACTGAGATGTTGACCGAACTCCCTTGCAAGCAGTGGTTGAAAGGATTCGAAGGGATTTTTGTGATGAGATGTTCAGCAACAAGCTGGGTGATGTCTCAGGGAAGAATAGAGACAGGAGGTTTAGTGCTTCTGTAGTGGGGATGTCATTTTCACTTAGAGCGCCAAGACACAAAAGTCTTGGCAGCTGTACCTATTACACTATTACACTGTACGTAAGGCAAGGTACTTTACAATTAAATTTCCTACCTTAGTATTCTTCTAGGCGTACGTCTCTGCTCGCAAATGTCACTGCCTCGCACAACTCTTTCTCTCTTCCTGACCAGTACAGCAGTTTAATTGTCCAACCTTTACTTTGAAATTCCTTGTCATCACACTTAAACTACAAACAATATCATTCCATCTTCCAACACACGTAGTGTATCAATCCCCAGCCTGACTAACCTCCCGCACTTTCGATATCTGCACTTTTGAAAGATCAGGCACCCACACTCGATACCTCACCCCAGCTAAATGAACCGCTTCCGCGGGCCAACCTTCGCTGCACCCTCCAAAGCGACAGCAGAGACGCTTTGCCAGAAATGTCTCAAAAAAGATGAGTTCGTCCATTCCAGAGCTGCCTTCTGAGTCTGATTGTCAAGCACGGCACTACAGCTATGAATGCAAAGCACCGGCCCAGGAAAGGCCTTATACCTCAAGGCCTTCAAGGACCCAACAACTAGCAAATCCAAATCTTGCACCGAAACTGACCAGCGACGTTCCTAACGATTTATTGCGGAAGTAGGTATCGCTTTGCAAAGAACGCCCACTACAAGGCTGATTTATACTAGGAAGGGCGTTGCCGATGAGGTTCTCGCGAAGAAAGAAGAAGAGCGGGGTCGCAAGCGTAAAGCAGACGCTGATGAACATATGAATGGATCGAGAAAGCGTTCTAGGTCCACTTCATCATACTCATCAGACTCCATATCAACTATATCGACCAACCTCTCCCGCTCCTCGTCCCCAAAGCTTGCAGGCCTACGTCATACAGGTCAAAGCCAAGTGTTCTCCAATCTCGAGGTAGATCGCAAGAGAAGACGGAGTCGCAGTTCTTCTATATCGTACACTTCAGACTCATCACACAGCTTGTCAAGGAAAGATCTTCCCCGAGAAAGATGTAGTGATGGATATGGTTGGAAAGAGCCAAGCGAACGCGTTGCTCGTCGACCATCAGGCCCCGACCGTAGTAGGCAAAGAGAGCATAGAAGGACCAGGTCCATTTCTCACGATTCACATTCATCAATGGAAAAGAGGCCAAAAAGATCTACGTATAGCGAATCTAGACGTAAAAGGCGTCGACATTCATCCAGAAGTCCTGTGGACCGTGGAAGAGATAGGGATTTTAACAGCTACAGGGGCAGTCGGCGGACAAGGAGCCTAAGCGAAAGTAGGGATAGAAGCGAGGTCATCAGGAACAGGAAGTCCATGACGCCCGGCCTCACTGCGAGGCAGAATCCGAGGCAGGACGACCATTCCCAATGGCCAGAACGTCACCTAAACGCCGATCGTCGCCAGAGCTATTCGAACGACAATGATCGATACGGAAGCAGTGCTCGAGATCGTAACGAGGACGTCAGGGGCATCCGGCCACCACCCCAATCCGTCCCTCGGAGGAAGGAAAGGAGCTTGAGTCCATTCAGCAAACGACTGAAATTAACCCAGGCGATGAATATGGGACGTTGAGGTTTAGCGAAGGCGCTCACAAAGCCACGAGGCATATGAATGCGGAACCCTCACATCAGAATAGACTCTGATCGTAGATACAACCAGTATTTGGTATCAAAAGGTCATGATTATTCCCCGTTGTGTTCTTTAACCTGAACGCAAATGCCATCCATCAAATGAACTCCACGCTAAAGCGCATCACAAATCATGAGCCCCGTCCCAAATCATCATTGTACACATGGCTCGCCTTGCAAGATTCTTACAGAATCCTTAGACCATCCCCAAATCCATCTAAGCAAGCTCAGCATCCTCCTCCCTCTCTCTCCTCTCCTCCTCCGCCTCTTCCTTCTCCCTTAAATGTACGCCCTCGAGGAGCTCCGACCCGCCCATCCCCACACTCTCCCCACCTCCACCATCCCTCTCCACCTCTTTCTTCTTCTCCCCCTCCACCCTCTCCCTCACTAACCTCGCAATCGCATTCTCCGTCCTCGCATTCAACACCTCCATCTTCCTCGCCACATCGCGCTTCAAGTCCCAATTGGGCTTCTTGGGCTGCAGCGTGAATAGATCAATCGGCTTCTCTTCTTTACGCTCCCTCTCCTCCTTCTCGCTCGTCTCCAACGCAATGGCCGCTGCCCGATCTTCCAGCGTTTCCTGTTCGGCGTTGGGGAGAGATTCGAAGCCCAATTTTGGCCCTCGGGTTTCGGGATCATAGTTGCGGCCGGAGAGGTACTGGGTGGTGGGATCTAGGGTGGATGATGGGGATGCTTCGGAGGGTACGGAGGGGGCGAGCTCGGGGTCTTCTGGGTCGGTGGGAGGCTGTTTGCGTTTTAAGGATTTGAGCTTTGCGAGGCGCGCTTTGCGCTCCGTGGCTGCTGCGTCGAGGGATGCGTGGGAGGCCATGATTATGCACTCGAAGCGGATTGGCCGCCTTCGCTTGCAGCTGTCGGAGCAAGAATTGGGACTGAGAGAAATGATGTTGGAAGTCTTACTACCTGATACTTTTTTAATATTCCGACTATAAGAAATTTGTCGTGCGGAAAGTTCCGAAGCCGCATACTCGTACGAATCTTCAAACCCAAGACCAACAACTCCTCCACGAGTATCCATCAAAGTCCCAAATAAGCCTACCCCGTCTATCTACAAAATGGGCTTCACCACCAACCTTTTCTCCGGCTTCACTCTCACATCCACCACCCTCTACCTATCGCTCCTCTACCACCAGCGCGCCCGCGCTCATCAAGCCGCCCTCCTACAGCAACAAACCCTCCTTCTCAATTCGCTGAGCGACTCTGACCTCGCGAGCGAACTCACAACGATGGCAGATGCAAACTACAGTGGAGGGTTAAGAGAAGGTATCAGACCGTATAGGGTAGAGAAAGCGCCGTGGACGGAACGGTGGAAGGACGGATGGAACAGGGAGCTCGAAGGGGCAGTGAGATATGTGCAGGGGATTCGGTGGCCAAGTGTTAGGGAAGGGATAGAGGGGAGGGCGAGAGAATGGAAGGACGGAGAGAGGAGGATCTGAGCGGGATGGAGGAGGGGGAGAGGGGTTGGTGAAGGAGGTGGTGAAATGTCGAGGCGGTGGTTACTGCTAAGAGGCTGTCTGACAACTGTTTGGTCCTGAGCCCAAATGATTTTGATATGGCAAAGATTTAGGGGAACATTGGTGCTCCTAAGTCCCAAGCAGCGGCGTGCAGCATCATTAAGGGAGACCAAGATTCGCAGCTCTTTGTGGGTAATGTTTCTGTTTCTATTCATGGTATTTGGATGTATTGCTGCTGCATGGGCGTTATTTCTTGGAGTTTTGGTCAGAAGGATGTCGAAGGCTGAAATGGCGATGTCTCCGTCAGTTTTATTATTAGCGTGTACATACAAGTACTGGACAAGATAACAAGAAAGGTTCTTGAGCGAAAAAGGGTCTTAGCATTTTGGATGCTAGAGAGACATTTTACATAGATTTTAGGGATTCCACCCTGCTTTCAAGGATTAATGGAGGGTTTTATTCAGGTACTTTCGTCTTTAAGCGATGACTAGTGTATGGTTAGGAAACATTCCGAAACGCCAAGACATGGATGAAACAGGGCGGGCGTGGCGGGATGACTGCGCCCTGCATTTAGCATTTAGCATTTCCTACTTTACCTAAGGAAAGGAATATACTCCAAGCCGATAGAGTACTCTGTTACCTATTATTGTATAGAGCACCTGTACCTTAGAGTAGTCGACTTTCGAAGCTCAGCTCCAGCTTCCCTCACCAATTGAAAAGCCCGATGAGTACAGTATGACAACTATCGTATCTTACAATTAATTGTAAGATACAATTGACCTTAGCCATGACACGATTTGCCGTCGAGAACGAGCAAGCCAAGTCATTGCTCGATTGCTCACTCTGTCCGAGTATAATGATTCGTCGAGCCATGGCTATCGCCCTCTCACACTTGATAGAGAAAGGCTTCGCCTCTTCGTCTACTAAGTTGCAATCAAGAAGATTCAGCTGCTATCCCGACATCTAATTTGACCGTGTCCATGGCGGCACAGTTCCTAAAATCCTTCGCGCCCATTATTGGGCTTGTGTACTTCTTACAGCTGCTCATTTCAAATATGCTCTCCCTTCCTTTGGACGCTCTGCTTTCTTTCATGTGTTTATGTGGTTATATGTTTATGCATAGCGTGTAGTAAGTGATTCTAATGACATTGCATGAGATGCTTCAGCCATTCTTTTTCTTTATTGCCCTCCCTGCGCTTATATTTGCCGATACCCTCTCTCAGACGACCATAACCCCAAATGGGGACGATCTAGTAGCCGGCTCATGGACCATTTCAGTCGCCCTCCCATCGCCTACAACTCTGGAAGTTTTAATCGAAACCCTATTCGACCAATTCAATTCCGTCACGCTTGTTGGGCCCACTACCTTCACTTCTCTCGTCCGAGACAGATCAGCCGACAGTGCCACGGCGACTGGGGAAACAGAAGAATCTAGCACCAACAACACACCTTCCAATGCAGGAAGTGGGGGAAGCGCAACAGCCAGTGGGGCTGGTCCGATATCAACAGGCAAGGGACCAGCGTCAAAGGTACCAATCGGAGGATTGGGGACGGTCAATTCCTCCTCTACCCTTGACGCACCGCCCTCAGTGGGCACCCAGAATCAACCACATTATGGAATGGATCCCGACAGTGCCATGGCTGAAGAGTATGATAAAGCGTACGCAAACGTCACCTACACACCTCCTGCTTATGTTCCGACCAAGATTGCTCCGGACGTATGCGTCCTCTGGGATTCCAACTGTAAGGGCAACAAGACACTGGCAGCAGAACAATTCTTTGGTCAAGGCAAAGCGAACTCAAGCGGTACGATGCTTGATTTGCTGGTCGACCCCTGTTTTGACGGCCAGGGGACCGATGGATCTGGCACGAACTGCACTTCGAGTCTGTTGGACCCCGCATCTACTTCGTTTAGCTCAGCTGCAAAGTCATACATGAGAGAGCCGCAATGCTCCAAAGACTATGAATACATTCAACCTGTAAGCTCTCGGCTCTGGGGGAATTGCTGCGGAACATTTTATATCTATGGACCGAACGTTGATGTCTACTACTGGCCAGAACCCAGTGCAGATACCTCATGCCTTAGTATCATCGGTTCAGATGTGATACCGTTGGATGCAGGCGCCCAAACCGACGGGGCAGGTGTAGTATATTGGGCTGCTTCGACGAATCTGTATGATATCTACGTTCCAACTGTGACAACCGCGCTCATCACCACAATTAACGGGGTAGTGGTCAAAGAGGCGATAGCAAATCCTTGGGACGCTTCCCCGAGCATTACTACTACGAGGCCTGTCAGCAACATGAACAAGCGAAATCATCTCTCTGTACATCCCAGAGCCTTCAATCCTTTATATAGAAGGGAGCTTGGAACAGACGCAAATAGCTCTTCGGACACAGGACCAAATGCAAGCGCGAAAGCCAGTGAGATTACTGGTAGCATCGCCCTTTCTGATGGCTTTACCTTTACCTCACCGTCGGTATACGTGGCGTTCTACTCCCTAAGTGCTACAGACATGTGCGGCCTTAGAGGAAACAAAATCAGTTCAACAATGCTTGCTTTCGCACCTGGTGAACTCTCAACCGTCCAAGGACACTTATGGAGTGGAGGTGTACAGAGTCAGAAGACCAAGGTTTTCGACTTTGCGGACTTGCCCTGCCCACCTTATGACGTGATGTACGACGACTGGTATAAGCCAGCACCGGGCGAACCGTATCGGCCTCTCATTGCTCTACCTGAAAAGGTGAGAGAGCTGGACCCGTGGTGGAGTGCCTGCACAGATGCCTACTACTTTACTGGCCTTGATCCTCCAAGGACTTTGCGAAAAGAGGATGCTCTGATAACACCTGCATCACCAGCAGCCAACCATGATCCAACAATTACGCCTGATCCGGTTCAGCCAGTCCCTTCTCTACCGGTCAAGACCGATGCTAGGCAACCGACAAAGGCGGCTGATCCGTCTGAAAAAAAAATCCTTGTTCCGTCACCTCAAGGAGACCCGTCGAGCAATGGAGGCTCCTCTAATTCTCCTTCCATCGATGGAGTTCCTCCGACTCCGACAGTAAAGGAGGTAGATTCCCAACAAGGGGCAGCTTCGAATGCACCGGTCGAACCTCCTAATGTTAACTCAGGGACCAACAACATTGCCCACTCCCCAACGACTCCCCAGCACAGTAGTGGAGATTCAAAGCAAGGAACACATCCGGAAGCAGATGATCCAGGAGCCAACGATTCGCCTGCTACGGATCCTCCAGCTTCTTCAATGGATGATCCCCAGTCTAGATATGGCCAGCAGGAGTCGGATCCGAGTAGTGTCTCCCTGACCCAACCGTCCCAGCCGAATGACGCTCTGGTACCAGCTCCAAGTCCTGCTTCAAGTACAAAATCTCAGTCTGCCCTGGCCAACTCGAACACAGGAACTCGGACGGGCTCTAAGAGTATAAACATAGCACCACAACCACCTGTAAATGATGACAAGTCTTCTCAATCTGGCGATTCCAATATTAGCACAAGTACTACCCCCTTCGGTTCTCCCAAGACTCAAACCCCTCCACCTGAGGAATCTCCAGTCCTCAAAGTCCCTGGCGCCTTGACCCTAACCCAAGTCTCTAACAACCACAACGCCTACCTCGTAGCTGGCTCAACGCTGCTGCCCGGCTCTCCCGCTGCGATCATAAGCGGTACGAGCTACTCGCTCGCCTCGTCAGGCGCCTTGGTGGTTGGAGCATCTACCGTCCCGCTCGCTATGGCAGGTGGTGTGGCAGGACAAATTGCCTCCCCTGGTGCCTTATCAGCAGGTAGCGTTGCCTTCACACCCCTTCCAGGCGGCTCGGCCATTGTGGGGAGCTCCACACTTTCTGTCTCGGGCCCCGCAATCACTTCTTCCGGTTCAATCCTCTCCCTCGCCTCTGGAGGCCTGGTGGTGGGTTCATCGACGTATGCATTTGCCACGCCGGCATCCAACTCCCTGGCTTCTTCGACGACACAAGAAGTGGCTATTACGACGGTATTGGACGTTGCGGGCCACAGCTTCACTGCCAACCCGTCGGAATTTTCCATCAACGGGACGACAATCAGTGCTGGCGGACCGGGGGTCACCCTTAACGGGACGCCTGTGAGCCTGGACAGGAGCGGAAATCTGGCGGTGGGGACGAGTACCGTGGCGTTGGAGAGTACGAGTGCTGGGCCCGCGGCCACATCAATTGCTGTTTTTGAAGGCTCTACGGTACGGAGCAAGATGCCTCGCTGGATACTGGCAGCTGGTTTGGTCGCTTCGACGTTGCGCTGCATAGCATGGAGTTAGGTAATGTTAGTTCGAAAATGTATACGAAGCACTGGCTAGAGACCCAAATGTCTTATATCGCTATCAATCTTAGCTTGTATAATACGATTGAAAAGCCAATCTACCCATTTCAAGAAACAGTCGCTCATATTTGTGAAGCTATTCAATTCTTCTGGGCGCAAAGCCATGACATGTTCCCATCCACCTTACCCACAAACTTCATGCGAGGGAGAAAGGGAATCACCAAGTCACCTGCTGCGTGGAACCGTCAAGAATAAGGGTTTGATTTTGCTACATCCTTGTAGATTGGTTGAATCATAAGAATCATAAGCGAAGTAAATAGATAGATCAACGAACGATATAGCAGCAGAAAACCCCTTCGGCGGACAACTCTCTACGCTATATGAAAGCACTTCCCGCCACGGTACTGCCAAGATCCCCCCTCATACTCAAGTTGCCGGGATCACCCAGCCTGAGCCCCTCGTTCTGCCCCAACCGCTTCCCCTTCGTACTGCCAATCTTGACCCGCGCGCCCTCATCGCCGCCCTCGGCACCAGTCTCCGGTTTCCCATCCGTCTGCGCCCTCATCAGATAGCTCAGGCGCTGCGCGGCGCTCGCATGGCCACTGACGCGGAGACGGTCGATCAGTTCCTGATCCGTGACATCCAGCCTGTGCGTGCCTAGGGGGTTAGGGTGGCCGCGCAGCCAACGTTTGTTGCCGTTCTCGTCCGTCTCTTCGCGCAGCTCCTCGCCGAAGCCGCCGAAAGGGGGGGCTTCGCTGGCTGCGCTGCCAAATTTGGAGTCGCTGCTCGTCGAGACCCAGCTGCTGCCTCGGCTGGTCATTCGCGAGGGTAGGCTGAATTTTGGGGGAGAAAGGGCGCGCGCGTTCAGTTTGTACTTGATGTAGCTCTTCTGGCGCCGTTGCGAGGTCCGGGATCTGGGGGACCTGGAGGAGCTTGGGCGCAGGGATGGCTCAACGGATGAGGATGAGGAGTAGCAAAATGGGGCGTCCTGTCTCTGAGGCGTGACGGGACGTTCAAGCTCAGTGTTGCTGCCAATACTGTCCAGTTGTGGCGCGCTTATTTCCAAGGGAACTGTCTTCGATCTGCGGATTGAGGATATGCGGGAAGACGATGGGCCAGCAGAGAAAAGAGGATTGCGTGAACTTCGCTGTTGCCGGCGATGTTTGTGGAAAGACTGAAGAGGATCAGCCTCGAGATTGGATTTCGAGCGCAAGGGAGAGCCTGGTTCTCGTCTGATACGGCTTTGTGTGGGAGACAGTACTGGCCTTAGTGTTGGCTTGTGAGGCCCGTCGTCATCCGACACTTCGGGAATGACATGTGAGTGGGACCCTTTGCCGAAAAAGTTTGGCAATGGGGGCCGAGCATTCGACTGGAACCTTCCCATAGTACCTTCTCTTTCAGTTCCCGGGTCTGAGGAGCCCTCCGTGGAGGCCCAGGTACTTCGACTTAGGTTGCGCCAGGAATTTCGAACGATTCCAAAGCCTGAAGGTCCACCTGCAAGACCGTTGCCATGGCCCACACCCTTGCTACTAAAACGAGGGTTGCTGCTACTTCGACTCAGGGTGTTACGTCCATGTCCGATTCCGCTGAGACGTTGACTTGAAAACATACTTGCAGTATCGTAACTCAAATTTGATCCCCGCCTCTTTCGTCTTGAATATTTTCTGGTAGGTGAGTTGTCTACAATAACAGATAGCCTTTGAACAGCCGATGGGAGTGGTTTGAGTCCCCAGGATGTCTTTCCTAGCTTTCGTGGTCTACGCTTTTCTGAAATGCGGCTGAACTCTAGCATCGATTTGTCTTTTGCCCGCCCAGGGGAAGGAGAAGCCCCAGAATCTGGCCTTGTGGGGATCTCTATATTGCCGTTGGTACCATGTGGCAGGCGTGATTTTGAGCCACGGTTGCTGTGTCCTGACGTCTGGAACCCTAGAACGTCCAACCACGGCGCCTTCGACGCCTTTGAAGAAGCCCGGTCTTCATCGATGGTCGGAACCACCGAATTTTCTATTCGTACTTCCATGTTTGGAGTATATTTCTCCAGGATTGGCCGCGATATCTTCCACTTCGGCGAAGGTGACGGATTTCTGTCTGCCTTTCTTCGCCGCCTCCTATTAAGACAGAAGCATAGTAATAACAGACATCCGACAAATACCGGCCCTATAACTGCCGCAGCAATCCAACATTTTTTTGTCTTGTTGGCCGAGCTCGTTGCATCTACAGGCTGGTTCCCACCCACTGTAGGACCGGAAGTAACTTTGGGAGAAATGCTGCGGCTATCCGTGGTCTCTGGACTCGAAGCGCTTGCATTTTGTATGTCAATCGTAAGGTTTTGAGCTTGAGTCTGCGATCCCTGTGTTGTGGTAATCGTGACTTGGACTGATTGCGGCTTTAGATCGCTGGGAATGTAGCCTTGGAGCTCTAGGGAATTCGAATCGAATTTGAGCCATACCGATGCCGCACCAAGATATACCGCAACGTCCGCCGCCGAATTTGAGACCAGTATAGGGCCAATGTTATAAGTAAAATTTGCTCCTATCGTGGCGTTTACCGTTGTAGAGGGGCCTGTGAAGGTGCTCGTACGGTTGTTGATGTTCTGAATCAGGACAACCGTGCTCGTAGTGTCCCCGTAGATATCGCTCGCGGTCACGGTGAAGTTTTGGGAAGCTGCATTTGGGGGAGGTGTGCCGGACAGGATCAGGGTATTAGAATCGAATGACATCCAAGGTGGCGTGCTTGCCACAACTTGGCGTAGGTCAGAGAAGTTTGCTGGCTGACCATCAAGAGTAAGATCGTGCTGAAGACCAGGAAACCTAACTTGCATCCCATTTGTGATGTTTATGACATGCAAGCTGTTTCCAAACGTAAGCAAATGGCTCCCAATAACCAACTGAAAGCTCGTGACAGCTTCTGCAAATCCAAGCACATTCGAAGCGATAAGTTGTATCCGAAATGCTTGAGGGAGTTCCCACGGAGAGGTTGATGATGGGGTTGTACCTGAGAAGGTGAGACTGCTAGGATGAAAGTTGACCCAAGACGGCAAAGGCGTATTGTTGGCGCATAAGGCATAATATACAGTGTTTGCGTTCGTATTTGTAAAAGTATTTGGAGAGAAAGAGAGCGATAGTGCACTCGAGGGTGCAAGTGAGAGGGTGTCAGGACTGGAGACCGGACCAAAGGCGGGAAGTTGCTCTACGACTGAAGTACCCAGTCCCGGTCCAGGATCACTAGACACTACAAATGTCACTGACATTAGGGTTGAGCCGGTCTCGTCAGTCGCGACCAGATCCACAGCCAAAGATCCAGCGTCGGCGGGTCCCGGTGTTCCGGAGAACAATTTGCTTGAGCTGTCCAGTTGAAGCCAAGTTGAAGAGTTCGTGAGACTATAGGCGATAGAATTTCCAGCCCAGCTGAAAGTAGAGTCCGAGAAGACAAATTTGTAGGCCTGATTGGGTCGGGCAACGGGAGGGACTTGCGCATTGATGGGCAGATTGATGCTGGGACTCCCACGAACCGAGACAGATAATGCCAACAGAAGGATGAGAGTGGCTATGTGCAGAAGTTTCGAGGTCGCCGGTGACTCCTGCATCATGAGTCAGACGTCCGCAAGGGACGCTCAGACCACATCGTATCGAGATAGAGCAGGCGATGGCATATTTTTGACCGGCAATGTTCGACACACCGGGAAACCCCAAGAACCTCAGAAAAGATTCCATCATTGCGAGCGGGAAGCTGGGAGGTCATTGCCAACTTTCACTTTCTGAGAAGGGGCTGGTGATAGAAATGGGCTAGACGCGTCCTATTCTCTTAGAATGCAAATCGCGAAAGAACGCGAGTGGTGCAAGGGCCAACTGCATTCCTGAGCAACTTAATCACAGGCTCCAAATCATCTGAATGCCGGTTCGCCCAACGGCGTAGTAGTCATTGACTTTGCTCACTTCCTCTAAGCCTAGACCTTTGTACAGATGCCTTGCGGGTACATTGGCCTCGTCTACCCAGAGCTGGATCTTATCACACCCCTGCTTCTTCAGTCTTTCCGCCTGCACCTCTAGCACAATCCTTGCAATGCCTCGCCGTCTGTACTTCCCGCATACGCAAATTTTGTGTAGGAGGACAGCATTTCCAGCCTTGAGATGGACGAAGACCATGTAAGCGACCAATTCTGGTCTTGCCGGGGTAAATTCGCCAGCATCATCGACAATGATTACGAGATCCATGTTTCGCTTCTGGATTTCGGTGCTGAAGTCCAGTGCGTCGCGTCGTGGAAAGGTCTTCTTTTCAACATGCTGCACCTGTTGTATAAACTCACTTTTTGCCACCTGAAGGTTTTTGCCCGTATGTAGGGACTTGATAATTACGTTTGCCATTGATTGAAGCAAGCACGTAAATCCAGTCGCGAAATCGATTATTCGATATGAAGGGAAAATTGGAAGTCGAGAAAAGTCTTGAGATTGCAGAGAACAACGTAGATTCCCGACGATTACTGAACCCGGGAGCGGGAAATGCTACGAAGTCTCGATTCTGCGTAACGATGGTCGTTTGCAGCTTCGCGACACCGACATGAAACGCAAAGGATCTCGTCTCTAGAGCTTTAAAGTGACGCTTTTTTGCCCAATATTCAAGGAACGTAGGTCCGAGGAACTATAATGGGTGGGATGATTGGAAAACGAGAGAAGAATTGGCAGGAGACGTCCTTTCTCGTGGGTCCCAAGACAGGCAAGAATTTTGATAGTTGTACACCCAGTCTCTCACGAGGTCCGAGGGGTCTCTGGGTTTGATACTTACCTTACTTAACATTAACCACACTTCCCTCGTTCCGCCATTTAACCGAACCGCACTAGAGTAACCGCCCGAGCCGCTCCATGGTCGGCTCAGCCTATCATTTTGGAGAGTTCCATCTGCCAATCAATAATGACATCCGATCCCGCGGGAGAGCAATCATTACTATCCGTATCAGAAGACCTAGTCCCCTCCCAAACCCAAACACCATCGCAAGAAGTGACCCTCGCATTCGAAGGGCATCTGAACCCGCCCCTGGTCCTGCAGACCAACGAGACAGAATGTGGAGGCAAGCTATGGCCGGCGGGCATGGTTTTGGCGGAATATTTACTCCTCAACAAGATGGATGAGGTAGAAGGTAAAGAGATGTTTGTACGCTCCAAAGCCCTTCTTAGCCGCTCACGCATGCTGCAACTCAGATGTAATTATTCTGCTGACCAAAGTTCGCTGACAGAATCGAGCTCGGTGCTGGTAGCGGCCTTGTAGGGTATGCTTTTGAAGGAGAGATCCCAACTTATAAGGGGCTGACTGCCCAATGAAAGCCTTGCACTCGCAATCGGTCTCAGACCCATCGGCAATCACAACACCACGATCCACTTGACAGACGGCCACCAGCCGCTCCTTCCCCTTCTACAGCACAACATCGATCTCAACACGCCTAATGTCCGCCCCTCCATCTCAGTTGTGCCCCACCTTTTGTCTTGGGGAGAAGCGATATCTTCCACGATTCCTAGTCCACCAGATATTCTCTTAGCTGCCGATTGTTCGTACCTTGAGTCCAACGTTCCATTGCTAATGACCACCATGGAGACATTGATGGGAAAGGACACCTTGTCTTATTTCTGCTGCAAAAATAGGAGAAGGGCGGATAAAGACATGATACGCAAGTTGAGTAAGCTGTTTGAGGTTGAGGAGATCAAGGGGAAGTGGGAAAAGGACGGCGTGTTTCTGTATGAGATCAGGAAGAGGAGGTCGGTCTTATGCTCGAGCTAAGCGAGAACTGGACTTTGAATCGCAGATTTGACAAGTCGAAATTAGAACAAACCCTTAGACAATATTAATTGTGTTCAAGTCAGGAGTTTGGCTGATTTGTTGATAAAAGTTCACAGCTTGTAGCCGCCGATTCCTTTTCCCATAGTGACTTGCCCTCGGACAGGTTTTCCCTCTACATCTCTTATTTCGCCCTTCTTTCCTATCACCCCTACGCCGCCCTTCTTTAGGTCCTTAATCATCCCGTTCTTCTCCTCCAACTTCTTTCTGTGGCCCTTTGAGCCCTTCGCCGGCACCAGCCCCCCAGCCTTCCTAATCCTCTCCTTTTCTCTCCGCCTCCTCCTGACTTTCTCATCTCTCGTCATCTCTTCCCGTCCCACTGGTAGACCACTTCCCTTTTTCAACACTTCTTCATTGTTTCTCTTTTCTTCACCCGGCTTATAAACCTCTTGCGGTGCCAGCATACTTTCTCCACCCACTTCGCTACCAGCAGCTGGCCTAGCATCCTCAATACTAATCGTTGGAACATCCGCCACTACGGTGATGCTCGCACTTGGTGGTTTAGGTTTATAATGCAGACTGCTCAGGGCGTCCAGCTTCGCAGAGACATCCGCCCACATCTGCTCTATTTTGGAGTATTCGTGCTTGAGTTTTTCATCTCGTTTATCTGTGTGACCTTCTGGATCAACAGCCTTGAGATGCTCAGCTTCATATATCTCCGCAAGACTTTGCTGTGGCTTGCTATCATCCAGCTCGAATCGCCCTCTCCTCACATCCCCAATTCCGGTCGCCAGATTCCCAGGACGTCGCTTGATGACTTCATCAAATTCTTTGGCAATTATCCGTCTCTTGATAAGCGCTTCGATGTCCTCACTGACCTCCTGCGTGATGACAGGGATGGGCTTGCCCGCGCGCTCAAACTCAAGATCTTCCTCCAGCAAAGAGTTGATAGGACGGTCAGCAGCACGTGCTTCACCAGAAAGTGTCCAGTCGCGTTTGGCCACGGAAGCGGCTTCGAGACGACGAATCTCAGCGGTGAGAGCTGCTTGGCGTCTTTGGTGGGAGGAGCGACGATCATTGACATTGGAAGGCGATTGGTCTTCGTCTGGTGTGAGATCGTCCTCAAAGATGTCGCGCCGGACAGCAGATATGGTCCGTTGGATGTTGTCCTGGGTTGTGTATTGCGGTGGAGGCTGGGTCTTGGGGAGCGCACGGCGGCCAGAGGGTTTGGAAGTTCTGCTGGGTGGGGGTGCGAAGAAGTCAGCATATTTGATATCATTGGTGTTGTTCATTGCTCCGAAGTCGTCCAACTGGGCCCCGCTGACAGAGTTATCATCGTCATCTGAGATATCTGGGGCCTTGAGGTCGACATTGCCAAACGTAGGACCATCCTCTTCATCTTCAGATTCCTCAAGTTGATCCTTAAGCATTCGACCTTCTTTTTCTGACACTGTTCCTGCTAAAGGATCGACGTCCCAGTCTATATCCTCCTCATCACTTGCGGCGCCGTCATTCTCCCCACGAGCATCTTGTTGCTCGAGAAATTCTGATTGTCGATTGAAATCATCAATGGAGAAAAAGCCATCATTGAGGCCATATTTGTCCGGATGAAAAATCTCTTTGGACTCCTCATCAAACTCAGATGGCTCATCCGAGTCTCCCTCTTCGCCTACGCCGCCTCCCTCGAGTATGTCTTCATCGTCGCCATCATCGCCAATCAAATGGCCAAATTCTGCCGCCTCACTATTCAGTGGTGGCTGGTTTGAGTCGTCAAGTGATTCGCCCAATTCTCCTGGAGACATACGGTCCTCGTCGTCAAGCTCGTTCGGACCTGAGCTGCTGGTCTCCAAGGCATCTCCGCCGGATTCTAAAAATCTGACTGACTTCTTATTGGCCGTTGGGTCACCGGGTAGTTCTTGAGGCACCTTCGTTGTCTCCTGTGATTGAGACTTTGTTGACAAGGATCTTTCTAGCTCAGATCTGGTTGCATCTAAAATTATTCTTGCCTGTTGCCAGACATGATCTATCTGGAGCCCCTCCAGATAAACATGTGTGAGTTGTAAGGGCTTCCATGACGGGTCGGTATCGTAGTCGCCTCGTTTCCGCTTCCGCCTGCTGATTTGCAACCGTTGTGATTGTGCTAAACTTGTAGATGCTGCAAGTGGGTCAAGGTAGCGCTTTGCAAGGACTAGAGATGCTGCATGGAGGCTTGGTGGCGGCTGCAGGAAGGTGTGGGAAGAGGACTCGAGGGTTGAGAGCAGAAGTTGCTCGGATGCAGGATGGCTTTCGGCAAGTGCTAGGTGGTTCACGGCCATTGGCGCCATGATTGTTTTTATTATTACTATTATTCTTATTCTTATCGACACAAGTCCTTAAAGGAAGGCGGGATGAGAATAATGGTCATGGTGTTCCTGTCAGAATTTGCTTGGCTGTACGGAGTACTCTACGGAGGATGGCGCAAAAGTCGCCAAAAAGCGCTTTCGAATAACAATAGAACCTTGTAGCAGAGAGATCTAAGGGTTAGGGCACCTTATTGAGGGCTAATCCGGGCTTTGGCCCTACATTTAGGCGCATTGTCCAGGTCAACTCCCCCCCCGGCCCCCCGGGATTTTCGGGTGCGACATTATCCGAGAAGTGTGGCATGTCCAGGCGCCAAAGCACCCTGCCACCCACGGTGCCACGTATATACCATAATACCACGGGAAGGATTAGCGATGGCGTTAGGGAGATCAGATAAGATTGCAATCCTACAGCCGAGGATGGCCGCGGGGATGTCTGGAGAGAAAAGAAGGAGCCGGCTGGTCAATTAATAGGCTATCAATATTGGCGAAATTCATGGAGGGAAAAGGATCTTCAGTCCTTCACCCCCCCACAGACTACAGTGTACTTGGTACCTCGTGCGTGCATGAGATGATGGGCATAGACTATGTTTCCCCCTCGTCTCTTTATTCATCAATTGGCCCCAACCCCGCACTTGTCTCTTGCCGACATTGAAACTCGTCGCAAGATCCGAGGAAAACCGTTGAGATCGCATTGCCAAGCAACATGTATATCTGAGTACATTGCACCTTCTTTTACCTCTTCTTACATGCAAATCTCCCAATTGCCATCATCACTCATCCATAATACCCTTCTCCCATTAGCAATTAAACTCTTCTCTCGAAAGTGAAATGAAGTACGGCGAAACTCTTCAGCAGAGATCAATTCCACTCTGGGAAAATTGTAAGCCAAATTTCTAAGCTCCGCAGTCTAAAATCCGACGTACTCAAGAGGTCACGCGACACCAGATAACGTCGATTACAACGATATTAAGCGCCTAATCAAGGTCCGCACAACTCACGGACAAGGTCAGGCAAGAGCTATACCCGGTAGCGACAACGAAACAAAAGCTTTCCAAGCTTTCGAGGATGAATTATATCGCGAATTGCGTGACCAGCACCAAAGGATCGATCTCTTTGTCCAGAGCAAGGCTGGCGAGATAGCAAGAAGGCTCGGTACGTATCTCGAGTCTCGCGTGATGATGTATCGCTGATCTTGCTTCCTCTCAGCTCATCTGGACAAGCAAATTGCCCAATTGGAAGTTCGAAGCTTCCCTGTGGGCAATGGAAAAATACCCATCAGGCGGTTGGAGAAATATTCCAGACTGGAGGAGGCAGCCATAAAGTGAGGCTTCAATGCGAGGTATTGTGGATAGAGACACCTCGCTAATTGAAGCTTGCAGAGCCGGAGAAGAAATACAATTCCTTTCACGTTTTGTTGGAGCACAACGTCTAGCTTTCCAGAAGCTGCTCAAAAAGTATAGGAAGTGGACTAGCTCTTCCGAACTAGGGATCCGTTTCCACAAAGAAGCACTTGACCGTCCATCAAGTTTCTCGAAGACGGACTTTGAGCCTTTACTCGCGCAATGGACGGAAGTCCTGGCGTCCATTAGGGCTCCCTTTATCGATGGCACGAGTTGGCAAACCAGTCCGGCGGAATCCAAGAAGAAGAGATCTCAGTCACAAAACCCAGAACCGCATGACTCTCCAAGCGGTTGTGCACAGCATCAAGCTGCAATGAGCGAGCGTGTAATCAAGGACCTGAGCAGTGCAGCATTTCTGCAAGCGGCCTGGGAAAGTGGCTCAAATCTCGAAATTGACACCGCCCTCGCTACAATACCATTCGGTCGTGGGGCGGCCAAGGCAGCATACTGGATCCACCCGGATAATGTAGTACAGATTCACGTGCTGCTACTCCAGTACACCAGACTGCAGAGATCGAGTGAGACTGTTTCCTCTCCAGAAAGTCCATCTTCGCCCCAAGGGTCCTTTGGTGGCCATCCGGCTAAGCTTACTTCTCGAACCGATGAAGAAGTGGGCATTGTCATTTGTGATCACCTCGAACGTTTTGCCCAGAGGCAGAGTAGCGAGACTATAAGCGACACAGAGAATCGCCCGGGTTTCAGCGCCGAGAAAGCTGCCGCAAGCATCAGATATTCCCCGAACGGTGACGCTCTCGTCGTTGTTGGTATGGCCACCAAAGATACCGGCAAGTCTGGGGACTCGAACAGGGAGCTTCCTACCAGCAAAGTCAGAATGAAGCGCAAATATATACAGCGACTGTTCAACTCTTCCGATGACGACCAAAATACCATACCAGATGACTCAAAGGAGTTCGAACGAGTTAGAGAATGGTTCACCAGCCACAAAGAGGTTCAGCCTTTGGTACAACTACGATTCAGGCGCACCCGATTCGTTGGTCTCAAAAGTAGCGTGAAAAATGGACTCTGGGCTACACTCGATAAAGAAATCTCACTGAGAACCTGTCCTGTAGAGCGTCTGGGTGGCAACAAAGGCTTCGACATGACCATCGATGGAGGGACGAAGGACTTTGAAACTTTTCCACATGCAATCCTTGAGATCAGAACCGAAGGACTAGTTGATACCGATGTGATAGCTGCTTTGGATGCGTCATATTTGGTAATGCTCTTCGATCTTATACTTTCGCCTCTGCTAAAATGGGCTGCAGACGGAAAGAGTTCGAGGTTTTTCTTTGGAAACACACGCCGTGGCAACCCTGTGCAAGCCTAAAGGCATGCCACGTCCGTTCTGGGTTGGTGTTCTCTCTATCATGTCACTCAATGTACTGATTGAGGATCAGTTCCCGGCCTTAAAGCAAGATATACGCAAGCTCCCAACCACACCGACAGCGCCGAAAGCTCGCAAGTCGCGAGGCCGTACCACTCCCGAAGAATCAAGCACTCGGCATACCTCCGTATCGGCGTCATCAACTAAGAACGGCGTCTCGAGCAGTGGTTTCTCAGCTCTACGCGGAGAATCTTCTGCAACATCGGCGCCAGAGACACTCGCCGCTTCGGCTCTCAACGCCTCTAAGAAGAAACAAAGATTAAGGTCACATCGCAAGCGAATACTCCAAAAAGGACTTCAAGAGCAAGCTCAGCCTCGATATGAGCGCTACTGGAACGAATTCGACAACGGTAGCGAAGGTTCCCATGACGAAGCCTACGCTATTTACATCGATCCCAATGCTTCATACTTTATCCCTGGTACAGTGGCGTTGACCCAAATGGTCTCATCGAGCATGCAGGCCACCAAGGAGAAATTCTTGCATTGGCTCAGACCATCTCATGAGACCAAGCATGACGAACAGCGGCCTCTTATCCACAGCGAGTGTTCTCCCAGCATTGCAGACTCCGATCAATCCGAAGTAGACTCCTCAAATACGCTCTACAAAACCTCCCCAAATCGTCGCTATTCCACTTTTCATGCTCTCTCACAGCCTCCCGCTGTGCGTGCCCGGGAGGCTATTCTTTTCCGCTCCTGCATCGCTTCATTTGCCTCGTCAATCATCCTCCTTGTTGTGGCCGCTATTCTGGTTACTACAGGACGCAGAAAAGCTGCCAGCACTGTTGACGTAGGTGTCATTATTGGTGTGGTCTCGAGCCTGGTGTTTGCCATTATGGGAGTGGGAAGTATGGCAAGGAGAAATGATGATGTCGGATGGGTGCATAGAGCTGTTGTGTTGTTGATCTTTGTATGCGTTACTCTTGCCAGTGGCATCTTGCTTGCTGCGCTGCGCCATACCGGATGAACATTCTGGCAGTCAATCTTCACGACTGGATGAATGGTGGATTACTGGCAAATTGACAAAACACTTTGTGCAGTCTCTCTGAACGCAGCCGAAGCAATTATCTGATTTCTGCTTCGACATTGTTCCAATGCTCGGAAGCATTCAAATCTAAAGTCCTCAGATGGAGCCATGCGTTCACGGACTACGTGGTCCCCGTCCCATCTTCAATGCGATCAAACATCCTTCCATAGTGTATCAGGCTTCGTCATCCTGCCTCAAGGAAGCCTTACTAAGGGTGTCCCTTGTTTCCTACCCATGCCATATTTAAATTTTCGTTCCATCCTAGAATCTCAATACTCCCTCACCCTCCCCGTATTCCGTACCCTCCGCCCCGTGTCGGGATCCCTCTTCACCCTCCTCAAGTCCCTCTTCTCCCTCTCCGTCAATCCCCTCTCTTCCTCCACCTTTTCCCTCTCCCTCTCCTTCATCCGCCTAAACGGCTCCCACGGCTCCCTCTTCTGCTCCTTCTTCCCCCCCCCCTCCTCCTCGTCGTCCTCGTCCTCGTCCTCGTCCTCCCTCAACCCTTTTATCCTCTCCAGCTTCTTGACCATACTCATCAGCTCCTTCTCCCCTCCTTCCCTATACCTCGTCACCTTATCCTTATTCCGTAGCGTGATCTCCCGGAGCCCGCCCTCGGCCGCGCGCTCCCGGACGATGGTCTTGGCCGTCATGGCGAAGCGCATGTCACGGGGGCCATCGACGAGCTCCAGGATCGCAGAGGGCGCTTGGTCGTGGTGCCGGTTCTGGGGCTCGATGCGCAGGACACGAGTGTAGCCGCCTGGGCGGTGGAGGTAGCGGGCGCGGAGGGTGGTGAAGAGGGTGGGGAGGTGGGTGAGGGGTTCCTGTAGTTGGGGGTTAGTTGTTGTCGGTTGGTGTGCGATGGAAAAGAGTGAGAGGGTGAGAGTTTTAAGAATGTATGTCGATAGATGTAAGGCGAGGCAGGCAGGTAGCAATCCGACGTACGTAGAATATACTCTCCGCCTTTGCGCGGCTCGCGTTGGTATTCTTCTTGCCGAGCGTTATCAGTTTCTCGGCCAGCCGCTGCGCTTCTTTGGCTTTGGGCCAGGTCGTCTGGATGGATTCGTGGGTGATGAGCGAGGTGACGAGGTTGCGGAGGAGGGCCTGCCGATGGGAGGAGGTGCGGTTCAGATGGCGGTATTTCAGGGCACCGCCGGCCATTGAGGCGGAGGGGGGAAGGTTGATGGGAGCGGAGGTGGCCTGGCGAAGGAATACGATGAGCAGATGAGCTTCCTGAGCTTCTCAAGAGTTTGATACACTACTCATGCAGTCGAGGCACTAGCCGGGAAAATGTCGGCAAATGCCCATTATTTCCTGCCGAGGTTGCAAATCTCTGGATTACTTCCTAGATCTATAATATATTCCATGGAGCAGCATCATCTATTCACGAAGAAATGCTTCAACAGTCCAGCGTTGGAGATAGATGCTATTCTACTCACTAGCTACAGCGAAAGCAATGGTCTGGCCTGTAATAAAATTGGTCTTTGATCAGTTTGATATGATTGAGAGTGCCCATCTTGCAATTGAAACGGATACCCACTCCAAGTTGTCTGAAGTACAAAATCGCTTGAGGTGGCCCTTAACTTCGCTCTCTCTCTTCTCCTGACTCGGAGACATGTCTCTCCTGCGACAAACCCTAGAGAAGATGCAGAGAGTTAGTCCCGCCAACGGAGGACTCATTCAAACATGCCGGCATGAGTGCCGCGACTTGCCGAGTCCTCCGTTGGCGGGACTAGATGGCAGAGCACCTAGCCACTACTAACATTGCCAACCGTCAGGATGAACCCCCTCGGAAGCTGATTCATCAGATTCATCACATCATTCTCTCTGATAGCTTCGACGACGTAAGGATTCGGTATTATTTTCCCCGAATTTCCTACAGACGCCCCGGCTCTCGCCCTCTAGTGCTCAGAGTTGCAGGTAGCGTCGCCGTGACCGGCCTGGTTAGATAATGTATAATCCAAGTCAATTGCTCGAGTTATATGCTACTTTCTCCATCTCCGTGTCCCTTGATATCTTGGTATCAATGTGTCCACCGTCTAACGAGCTTTTGGCTGCGCTTGTTGAGCAACCATGTCCCTATCTTTATCCAAACCCGAGGGAGAAGAAGAGGGAGAGGGGGAGGGGGAGCAGAAATACTGTCCCGCCACAATCCGAGAAGATTTAAATTTGAAAGAAGATGACGGCAATCCGACTACCAAGACGAGCAATCAGCCATTTCTAGATGTGCCACTCCGATCCGCTTTTGCGAGGTCGTCCAATAGCCTGTCCGATCTTTCCACCTACTCTGCAGACAACGAGAATGAAAGACGAACCGGACGCCTGCTCACCGTGTCTACAGGCGGGCGTCTACTCTCAACATCTCCCGCACCACTGCCAAGCACATGGAGAGAAACGGTTCGAGTCTTTTGGACCAGGAACAAAGGCTTGACCTTGGTCATCTTGGCTCAACTATTCGGTGTCATGATGAACGTCACCATCAGACTACTGGAAATGAGTGGGACATCTGGACCTGGAATGCATCCCTTTCAGGTACGCCGAGCCATTTCCCTGATATTTCCACCGGGCGTCCTCCATTCAAATCTGACAATGATAGATAGATCCTGTTTGCTCGGATGACCGGCACCCTCGTGCTCAGTAGTATCTATCAATGGTGGGCCAAAGTGGAAGGAGCTCCATTTGGATCACGGGAAGTCCGTGGACTCCTCATTGCACGGGGTGTTGGCGGATTTTTTGGAGGTAAGTCAAGGTACCATTCGAGAAGCCGCTCGCCAATCGCTGACCACTAGCAGTATATGGAATTTACTGTAAGCATGAAACTCGCATTGTCGTTTCAGTTCCACAGCCTAATATGTCAAAGATTCCCTCCAATACCTGCCCTTATCGGACGCCACGGTCATCACCTTCCTTGCTCCGATCGTTGCCAGCTGGGCCTGTTCATTGCTTCTTCACGAGCCCTTTACTCGCAACGAGCAGATTGCCGGCATCATCTCCTTCCTCGGCGTCGTCCTCATCGCCCGACCCACATCCTTGCTCCCACATCACACAGACGTGCCGCCAGTGGCGAGCGGAGCCGGCGACGGAATACCCTCAACCAACGCCACCATTCCAACCGGCCACCAAGGCTCCGATCATGTAACATCAGCACAACGTCTCAGTGCCGTAGGAGTCGCCCTCATTGGCGTCCTCGGAGCCGCCTCAGCCTATACCACCATCCGTTGGATTGGCAAGCGCGCACATCCCCTAATCTCGGTCAACTATTTCGCGGCCTGGACCACGATTGTTAGCACGGTGGCACTCCTTGCAGTTCCGGGCGTGGATTTCCAGCTCCCGGCCAACGCGCGGCAGTGGGCTTACCTGGTCTTTCTCGGCATCTGTGGGTTCGCGATGCAATTTCTCTTGACTGCCGGCCTTCAGCATGAGAAGGGCAGCCGGGCGACAAACATGGTCTATACGCAAATGCTGTTCGCGCTCGCTTTTGACAAGATTGTTTGGAACACGACGCCCGGGGCGTGGGGTATAGCCGGAAGCAGTCTCATTTTGGGTAGCGCGCTATATGTGGCTTTGCTTAATAATAGTAATAAGAAGACGAAAGAGAGCCCGAATCGAGGAGACCGGAGAGGCGATGAGGAAGTGGCGTTGGTGGGGGATGACGGTGATGATGTCGAGAGTGATGTACATAACGGGACTGGGCCACTTAGGGGGGTTCAGGAGGTACAGCTGAGGACGATTAGGGTATGAGTACAGATAAAGAGATTGTTAATGTGTTCGTGCGATGATATAGTCGGGGATTGCATGAAAGGAGGACGGCGGTAATCAACTTCAGACAAGATGGAATCGTATAATGTCTCTTAGGATTCTGAATATGATTTGAAGAAACCACAGCAGTCGAGAGCAGTACAACCATTGGCCGTACACCCCTTACATGTGAATCACCCCCAGAAGCTGCTCGCGAAGAAGTTTGGGGGAGATCTTCTAAGGGCAGAGACCCGGAAAGTGCACCGGTTGGGCAATCTGCTCCTCTATTTTAAGAGGGCTTGTGTCAAGGAAGCGGGCATGGATGGCCAGAGGAAAAGGACGAGATTTTTCTCCCCACCTCTCTTTTGCAGTCTGAAAAAAGTGCCCTTTCACTCTTAATCAGAGAAATGTTTTCTGCAGGTACAACAGTGATAGCCATGAGCCCTCCTCTCTTTGCTCACGTATCCCCGACTTTAGCCCTCCTCAAGCTCTCATCGACACCATATGAATCCCTCAACAGACCCCGCACATCCTCCAACCCCAACCCTTTAGTCTCCGGATAAATCGCCCAGCAGCACACCCACCCAACGATGCAAATGACAGCATAAACCGCAAACGTCCACGCCGGCGTGAGATATTCCATCATGGGCAGGAAAGTGAGGCCAATAACGAAATTGCCGCCCCAGTTCGTCGCAGTTGCAAGCCCAGAGCCCAAGGATCGTACAGACAAAGAAAAGAGCTCGCTTTGCTGCCAAGCGATGTTGCCGAGGCCGGTTGCGTATCCACAGACGTAGACTACCATGGCCATAAGGATGACCACGGCCCAAGGACTTCGGGTGTCGATGCCGGGCGTTGAGCTGGCAGAGTTGTGGTCGTAGTCCCAGCTAGGATGGCCAAGATATTCGTACGCGATAGAGCATGCGATGAGACCCACGACCATTACGGGTATCGAGAGCAGCACGATGCGTCGGCGACCCACGTGGTCGATGATCATGAGAGCAAGTAGAGTGCAGATGAAGTTAGTGGCCGCAATTGACAGGGAAGTAAGTGTCGGAGATGAGAAGTTTAAGAGCGAGAAGATCGTTGCCGAGAAGTACATCAAGCAGTTCTGTATTGAAAAGTCAGTAACAAAATCTTTGTATTCTGGTAAGGTGGCCATACAAAGCCACATAGCTGCTGCAGTCCTTGGAGCAAGCAGGCAATCGTCAACGCTCTTCTATTACCCCCGACATAGAATAGCTCCGCGAATCTGTTTCGTGCCTGAGTGAGCCACATGTGAGGTTTGTTCCCCGTCACAGAATTAGAGACATCATTGCTTGTAGCTTCTTCCTCCGCTATCTCTGTCTTGATGGCATGCAATACCTCCTCGACGATGTGATCTTTTCCAGCGGCGTAGACTTTCCGAAGGATGTAACGAGCTCGCTCTAACTTCTCATCCTTCACCAACCACCTTGGACTTTCAGGCAGCATAAGCATCAATACGAACTGTAACACGGCGGGCAAGGCTCCTAAGCCCACCATCCATCTCCAGCCATTCCTCTGCATGGAAAGAGCGTAACCAATCACATAGGCAACGACTTGCCCAGCGGTGATGAACAATATGCTTAGGGTGACGAGTTTGCCCCGGAAAGCTGCAGGGGAGAGCTCAGAGATATACATCGGGACCACCAAACTCGCGCCTCCAACGGCAAAGCCGACGACGCTTCTCCCTACTACCATGCCAGACACGGAAGTAGTTGCAGACTGACATACAGCACCAGCAATGAACAAGATATCGGCAATCATGATGATTGGTTTCCGCCCAACCCTATCAGCCAACAGTCCGGCAACGGGACTAGCAATGAGAGCGCTCAGACTCGTACAGGATGTGATTAGGCTCTTGTCGAGAGTTGTCAGCGGATGGCCCAAATCTCCGCCAATGGAAACGAGAGTCGAGGAAATGACGCCCGTGTCATAGCCAAAGAGGAGGCCACTGATACCAGAAGCAGCGGTCAGGGACCATGTAAAAGTGCTTGGTGATGTCGTCTCGGTTGCTTTGGGGATATCATTTCGGGGCTGATCGGATGATGCGTGCTCGTCGTCGCCGATCAAGGGTGCATGCGCTCCATCATCGCGGTCTCCCATGTCAGACAATTCGAATCCTGGATTTGCCGTATTTGCTTTAGCAACAACATACTTCCTGAAGCCAAGTCGAGAATCCTACATATGCCACCATTGGGTGATGCGTCACACGGACAAGATGAGCACGCATAGCTTGGGTCAAGGAGGTCACACTGTGCTCTATAGCCCTAGAACTAAACCCTGCCGAGACAGTTCTAGATACTCACGTGACCCTCGGACCTGACCCTGAGGAACCTATAGTGTCAACGTAGTGCTATGGAAGAAGACGGAGAACCCTCACGAGATAATTTACGTTGTATTGGTATCTAACCGTGTATCCTGATCCCATAAATTGCTTTTGCTGCCACTATGCCCATACACAGCCACCACAATCTCCCCCTTCTAAACCTTTACGCCGGCGTCACTGAGACTCTCTTTCAGAGCTTTTAATGCTCGGTCGATGTCATCTCTCTTTGGGTCTGTGACACTGACACCCATATGACCGAACCGTATATACTTCGTGGCAATCTCCTTATGCAATCCTCCCGCGAAGATGACCCCTTTCTTAAGCATGTTGGGCAAAATGTCAGTTGCTTTGACGCCTTCTGGTAGATAGATGGCCGTCATTCCGTTTGCTTGATTTTCGGGCTGCGTGGCTAGCTGTTTCAATCCATATGATGTTATGGTTGATTTGATCCGTTGTGACGCTTCACGGTGGGCAGCAAAGCGATCGGAAAGCGGACGCGATAAGATCTGCGTAAGGGCGGTATGCAGAGCGTTGATGAGTTGAGTCGGCGGAGTTGCAAAATAGGAGGGCTTCTTTGCTTCGTAATTTTGCATGACTGCACTTTTTAGCTTGAAATAAGGAACTCAGGATCATGCAAGGGATACGTACTTGGCAGCCAATTCTTAAATGAAGCGAAGTAAGATGAAGGTGGAGTTTTCCTGTGCTTGAAGGTTTCGATAGCACGTTCAGAGCACATCATTATCGAAAGACCGGGCGGGCAGCCAATGGCTTTTTGGCTTGCAGTCAAAACTACATCAATGCCCCATTCATCGAAGCAGATTTCTTCACTACCAACGCTGCAGACACCATCGACAATGACCAACGTCTCCGGACTGACTCGGTGTACTAGCTCTGAGAGTGCCTTGATCTCGCTTAGAACGCCTGTTGAAGTATCGACGTGTGTTACGGAGAGCAATTTATAGTGCTTCTCCTTGAGAGCCTTCTCGACTTCTGGTAGCTGTGGTCGGTCTCCTATCGGTGCTTTTAACTGCGATGCTTTGACGCCATACGTCTCGAAGCATTCGGCGAAAGAATCCGCAAAGTAGCCCGTATGTAAAACCAGTGCATCTTCGCCTCTTTCAATCAAGTTGGCGGCAACCAGGTCCCAACCAAGCGTTCCGCTGCCGGATATTACGAAAGGCTGGGAGGCCGGGTTTGAGGTCTGGAACAGCCTTCGAAGCATTGTGAGAGTCTCGCCAAAGGTTTTGACGAAAGGCGGCCCAACGTGGCTCTGACTAGGACATTCAGTACAGTGCAATTGCTCGAGCGGGACATGTGGCACACCTGAAGTGCCCCATAGACGAAAGTACAGCATCATCGAACTCAATTGGCCCTGGAATCAACAGGGCCGGATGTTCTGCTTGATTCGACATGTTGACTTTTGATTGCTCTGAAGCGGGGTTCGGTGGGTCTCTCCGAATGGGTGTATACTCAAGGTCGTCTTGAGGGCCTGCTTGCCTTTCGGTAGAGAATGGAGTGTTGATCTCCAGAAGAGGCCGTTGCTCCAGGTGCCTCGAGATCAGACTCAGTCTTGCACGTGGTGGAGCCAGGGCTAAAGACGAGAGGGGTCTTCGGCAGAGGAGAGAGGGGATTCTCGTGGCCAGTATGACGTCTGGCCAGTGCTGGACGAACCGAGTGGGCGCGTCTTATGTAAAAGCGGAAGCTTCTGATTTAGTAGATGGCACAGAATACTGTAGAGGAGAGACGAAGATGGACGAAGATGGATTGAAATTCCAAAATTGTGAAGATACTGAGGTCGGTTTGGATACGGTAGGATACACTGTACTCGTACTCTACAGTACTCGTACCCCTCGAAAAAGATTTTCGGCAGGGATTTCGGGTGTCAATGTCGTGCATAAGTCAACACTGCAGTCAACACACACACATTCATTGTTGAATCAATACCCATCTCCCCAGTAATAATATCTTCCCCAGGACAAATGCTATCCGCACTCGGCATGAAATCGCATTGAATTCAACCCTGGTGCCTCGTAGAATAGCAGCTCCTCAACCTTGCACGGGCCAATGATAAAACGACAAAGCCACAATGACCTCCAGACTGGTGCTGGTCCTCGGTGACCTTTTCATACCCGATCGAGCCCCAGTACGCAGACACGTCCTGAATCACCGCCCATTATTCTTCACGGGCTGATCTGTATATAGGACATACCAGCCAAAGTATGGCCCTAGCAATATCCACTCTCCTCCTCACCCAACTGATCTCCCCACCGCCAGTTCAAAAAGCTCCTCGCACCCAATAAGATTGGTCAGATCCTCTGCCTGGGCAACCTCACCGACAAAGAGACCTACGATTTTCTCCGCGGCATAGCGCCGGATCTACAGATTGTCAAAGGCGACTTTGACGTCGAAGCACCCAACCTCGCCCTTTCAAAAGTTGTGACGCATGGCTCCCTACGGATTGGCTTCACGCATGGGCACACGATAATACCCCCGGGCGATGCGGATAGCTTGTTGATTGCAGCGCGCCATATGGATGTCGATGTTCTATTGTGGGGAGGCACACACAAGTTTGAGGCATATGAGCTTGAGGGAAAGTTTTTTGTCAATCCGGGAAGTGCAACAGGGGCGCTGGGAACAGGGTGGTGGGCCGAAGAGGAAGAGCCTGTCCCGAGCTTTTGTTTGATGGATGTGAGTCGTGATGAAGCTGATTTATGGAAGGGGGGAAAGCTAATGAAATACAGGTACAAGGTGATGTCTTGGTGCTGTATGTCTACCAATTGAAGACTGATCCAAGTGGTGTGGAGACTGTTGGCGTGGAAAAGGTGTCCTTTAGAAAGCAGAACACTGTTTCGGTGGCTTGACTGATTATACACCTTGCTCGTTTGATCGGTCTTGTTCGTTCTCGCTCTACCGTCACTCCTAGAGCAAAGTCTTTCTTCAAAAAACGAACATAACCACCGTTACTACCACTAAACCAAAAACGATGCATCCCAGTCTGCGCAATCTTCTTTCCCTGTTCTTGCCATCCCAGTTCTCTTCAGCCTGACTTCGCACGGCGATTTCGCCAATCTTCGCTCTCCGGACCCTTGGAGTTTTGATTATCATGTCGCTGACGGGCAAATCCTGATTCTTCTGATTCACGTTTTCCGGTTGGCATTTTTGCGATGCACATGTTGGTAGGGTTCTTTCAGTAGAAAGACTGCTGGGTGGAATGGACGTTCGCATAAGGCACGGGATGTTGCAATCGTAGGAGCCTTGGGGAATTGAGGATGTACCATTTTGGATGGGTAAGGGCTGGAGCACCACCAATGTCCTGTAGTCATATTCAAAGCACAGGTCAGATGCACAGCGCAGGCCCAGGGCACAACAGCCACCGCCAAGAGAAGCGGAAAATTTGAATGTGTGCAAAGGGCATTCGCTATGGTCGTCGGAGCAAGAGTAGGCATTCGGACAGCAGAAAATGTGAGAGGACGTATGCGATGACCTGCGACAGGTTGTGTTTGATGGGCAACATATCTCCTATAGGAGACATTCAGTCAAAAGGATGGATGAAAAAGCCAATCTCGAAGTCATACGGGATGGCCGAATGCCGCACAATGATTCTTCTCGTCCGCACAAGGGGTGAAGGCCAATTTGGATTCGATTTCATCCGACCCACGGAATGGCGTGTCTGTTGTGACCGAACTTGAGATGTATGTCCGTGTCTGCCGGGAGGTTTCTCTTGCTAGTCCGTCCACCGCAAGACTGCACACGAGCAAGACGAAAAGTAAGATGACCATGATGCCGCCAGCGGCGATAACACGTGGATGATAAGTTGTTAGAAACGGCTTCGGCATTGACAAGATGATAAGGAGAGGATGGCTTCTCAATGGGCGCCGTAAGACCTGCTAGGGACGCCGCGAGAAGCAGTAGGAAAGCGATTTGCATTACTTGAGAACGAAAGTCGATGCAGAGACGTAGGAGGGCCCAGCCATTGTGCAGGTTCAAGAGGAAGAGAGTTGATATGTATTGGACTCATGATAGAC
The DNA here is from genome assembly GCA_018257885.1 of Parmelia sp. 050094. NCBI lineage: Eukaryota > Fungi > Ascomycota > Lecanoromycetes > Lecanorales > Parmeliaceae > Parmelia > Parmelia sp. 050094. The sequence continues at coordinate 201,418 of JAEUBB010000005.1, forward strand.
TGACAGTCGAAAAGGATTTAATCAGGCTTGGATGGGAATGGGTGCTCTTTCCGAAATGTCGACAGCTGGTGCGAATGCAAGCAAGAGCTTTTCAATGACTGGGGAGACGGCAAGCCCAGGAATTGCACGGTACTATGTCAGTTTCGGATCGAGTACGCTGAACCCGTATGGCTTTCACAAGGACCAGGATATAAGCAAGCAGAACATTGCAGATGTCACTGATGGCTTTTCTTCGCAGCAGATAACATATGTCCATGCCAAGGAACCATCAATGTTTCGATATTGCCGAAAAGAGCATAGCCTCAGGGCAGGGCTGTCAGCCTTACAGCTCGGATTGCCGGGGATAAGAATCTGGAATCCCAGCCCGCATCTGTGTGTACCAGCCGCCGCCTTTTTCCAAGGCGAAAGCTGATATGGATCCCTTCACTCAGCTAACATTCTTTCACGATGAACAGTTTTCCCTCTTATTTCTTTGCATGCGCAGCTACCTTTGTCCATTCAAACAGCACATTGACGGTACATTTGCTGTATAGCTGACACTAGAGGAGAGTCAATTCGTTGTTGCGTCTGTCTTTCTACCATACCTGTGGCAAATCGCTCCCGAATTACAACAACGCAAATGTTTCTTCTAGCAGCTCTTCAGCCTATCCCAGCTTCGTTGCTCTTATTCATTGCCACAGCTCCCGTCGCCACACAAGCCCTCGATAAACCTTGGCCTTTCGGCCTCAGACATTTCTCAGGGAGTGGTTCTAGCCATGAATCCTGGACGAGAAGAGATGAGACCTCAAAGACGCATTATACAGGTCAAGTTCCAATTGCGGTGCGGAAAATGAGTGGCGACCAGGGAGAAATGTTCTTTCCTGAGTACTGGCAATTCGAGTCAGAGACTATTGGTGCATCGAAGCTCGAGCTCGATAGAAGGGGACTGGGAGCTCAGGGAGATGAATCAGGTGTTAAGAGTTGGGCCAACGCATCGATACCACAACCACTGCAGGCTCCCTTCACTTTGCATACCAATCGCCAACGCGACGCCCGGCCCTTCTTCAGCCGTCTGCTTCGAACTCCCGAAGCTATCTTCGCCCGCGATTCTCGGGATTTTGCGTGTCCGGGAGGCACCTCCAACTGTTCCTCGATAAACCGCCCGTATAGCTGTTGTGCGGTGGGCCTGGTTTGCCAGCTAACAACGGACTCAGGGCTGGGAGATGTGGGCTGCTGTGAAAACGGACAAGTCTGCAGCGACCAAGTGTCCGGTTGCCCCGAAGCAGATGTGGCTTGTCCCGACAGCTTAGGGGGTGGGTGCTGTATCCCAGGCAGTGTTTGCGACGGCGTTGGTTGTAAGTCGGATAATCCCTTTCCCCACACAGCCCATAATACTGACCTTCGGCTTGCAAGGCGTTGTTGGCAGTACGGTGATCGCAACAGTCCAGCCTACAGTAACCGAGTCTCCTACAAGCTCTTCCAGGTCCTCTTCCTCTGCGTCGACGTCCATCTCATCAACCACACCCAGTACTATCTCCGCCGTCCCTCTGACATCCACGTCTACCTCTACGGCTACAACCTCAACCACCTCGACTGTAACCGCATCATCCTCGCAGCCATCTTCTACGTCCACAACCCAATCAACCATAGCCCCCGTCGTGCCCGTCCGTCCAACTTCATCCGCCACACCTACTACGACGACAACATCCTCCCCCGTGACTATCACGCCTTCACAATGCCCAACAGGCTACTTTCAATGCAGCGCCTACTACCACGGCGGCTGCTGCCAAGTCGGTCGAGACTGCAGTCTCACATCATGCCCAGTCGCATCTTCAACGCTTGCTGTGAACAGTGATGGTGTCACAGTAGCAGTACCCAGCGGCACCGATGCCGCTGCAACGGGACTAGGAGCCAGCGGATGCGCCCAGGGCTGGTTCTCATGCGCGAGCGGTCAGGGCGGTGGTTGCTGTCCTAGCGGCTACGCTTGTGGGACCAGTTGTACTGCCACTGGAGTCGTGGTGCAGGGTGGCGCGACTGGAACTGCCAAGGTGGCGAAGGATAATGGTGCGGAGAGAGCAGAGGTGAAGAGCTGGATGGCTGTTGGGTTCATGGGCTTGGTGGCATTACTCGTGTCATGAGATTTGAAGGTATCTGGTTATGGGAAGTTGGAGCGGTTCTCTGTTTTGCATAGCGAGGCGTGCGACATCTCGTGCATTGGCCGGCACAGGATCGAGTTTCTGTTGATTGCCCTAGATACCCCAAGAGCCGTGTAGCAATACGATCACAACTGTATAGGAATCCGACCACATTTTCTCGAGACCATTCTTGCAAAGACACACAAAAAATGTCCAACCGGTAGTATTGCAATCGCTTATCTCAAGCCGTTGCCTTGGGCCTCTCTCCCTTCCCTCGGTGCTACTGCCAAATATCATGCACTCCTACCGCCGCTGCACACGCCGTTGGAACGGTATATTTCCTATTCTGCCCATCCTCTACGAGCATTACGGTGTCAGCATCGCAACCCTGTCTCAATAGCAAACAACAGGGATCACCTCCGAAATATACGTACCATAGGTAATACCCCCACTACTTCCCTGCTTGACAAATTTGTACTCAAACGTCATCCCTGCCGGCAATGACACCGTAACGAACCACCTCGGATACTCAACCTTGTAATCAACTGCAGAGAGCGCAACCGCGTTTGCCGTATCCCAACTGCCGAGCTGTGGGATCGAGCCGACGAGCATTATCGTCTCGCCGGACGCCGTGGTCTCAGCGACATTGAAGATTATAGCTACGGCCGAGACCGTAATGCAGGGCGGTAAGGGTGCAGTGGCCCTGGGAGTGGCGTAGGTGCCTGGGGCCGAGGTGCCGGAGCATTTAGATGGGAGGGTATTAGCGGCTTGGTCGCCCCAGGAGGCAGGCATCTGCCCTGAGCGACGGGCTACGGCTGTGAGGAAGGAGGCATAGGACCATGTTAGGTCGAGTGCGGACAATGGGGTGCCGTTATTGCGGGAGAATTGCTCGGCTAGACTGCCGTCGGATGGTGTGTATTGTTCGATAACACCCATGTATCCGTCCGCGTAAATTTTGATAGCGGTGGTTAGAGTGGTGTAGGTTGATGTCGAGGAAGTATAGGCACCTATTGCGACGGAAGGCATGAAGTCTGCGAAGAAACTTCGGTTGATAGTTGTGACGTTGAGCGATCCGATCTTTTCCCACTGGTAAAGAGCATCATAGAGCTGTTCTGCAGCTGCCAGCGTGGTAAGGAACCTGGAAGCAGTTTTTTCTCAATCTCCACATCTAAGCTAAAATAATGTTTCCGAGAGACTTACCAAGGATTGCCCCCTTGGTAGATATCCTCAGGGTACCTACCGACTGCAACAGCCGAGCCCTCAGCAATACCAGCATTGATGGCGAAGACAGTCCTGAAGGAGTCTGTTGTGACTTTGTGGTTGGCCAAGGCCCTCTCGGAGCAGGGCTGGAAGGTGCTATCATCGCATCCAGCAGACGGGTCAAACGTATGGATAGAGCCCAAGATCGTGTTGACATCTTTGGAACTTCTGCCGTTTTTCATGTTGATATTTGCACGGACATATTGACCATTCCAGTAGCTCTGCAAGAAGCAAAGGATTTGAGGAGCTTGAGAAATGCAGCCAGCACACGTCTGACCTAGCTGTTTTGCAAGAGTGTTTCCCTCCACCAAAGCGCGATATTGGACTGCTGTGGTGAAGAATGACGAGCCTGTCGGGATTTTGGAGTCAGCAATCCTGCTACTGTGCAGAAATCCGAGCCATGAGACAGCCAGAATATGTTAACAGCTGTCTGCTCTTACGCCAAGTTTGTCACCTCGAAGGGGGTCCGAGGTAGGAATAATTTGGATGGAGAAGTAAGAATATACATGCCGTCAGTCTCTTCCCAGAGGTCAAAAGTTGTTTGATTCCAGTACTGGGCGATATAATTAAGATCATTAGAGATGATGGGCCAGATCGCCGATGTCACGGTCGAAGCGTTGTCATTCGCAACCACCCCTCTCGAATAGGCTATGAGGGCGGTGGCTCGCAGTGCTGGTCCATCACGTTGAGGTCGCCCCCAGGCTCCTGTGAACGCAGTACCGTCACTGCAGAGAGTGAGACCATAGAAAAGGATATATAGAGCTAAGAAAGCTACCTACACTTCAAACTTGGGTTCACCAAGCCCAGCACCATTAGATAGGTCACCTGAAGGGTTTGGAATGGCTTGAAGTTGAGCTTGAGCGCAGATATAATTTTGTAATACTGGCTGCAAGTCCGAATTGCCGGCAATGAATGCGTCGACCAAGGCCTTGAATGTCAAAGATGAATCCCTTGCCCAAGTGAAGAAATCTGAAGATGGTATTAGTCTCTTGCCGAGTAACAACGGGATACAGCCGGAGAAAGAATTTGAAACAAGACGAGGATTTTGTAGAACAATGTGAATATGTACTGAGAGCTCAAGTCCTTCTTTTGTGTCTACGATCTCATATATATGTAGAGAAGAAGGCTTGACGGGAGAAGGGTATGATATTGCTAATGCATTGATGGAAAACACTGACAGTCCGGATTCGCCTTTGAAGGGCTTGCTGCGACCAGGCCTGGTGCCACCCCAGATGCCAAAGAATCCCCAGATCCGACATTATTGAGAATACGTTTCAGAGCAACGGGAGCCTCGAAGGCAATGAAAGATTCAAGAGAACGGCTAGCGCGTCCTTCACTATTGTAAAAAGGAAAGGAGTCGACGAGACGAATCTGGTCCATGAACTTTGCTGCTGCTGCAACATGTATGAAGAGAGCGAGCGACAGCATCTTGAAAACGAGTGGCACAATTGTTTCTTGCGAAGAAGATGTGGAGCAAAGCCTGAGATTAGACGAATTCTCTCTGTGGTTGGGCCATATCTGGAAGCCAGTAGACGTCCACGGCATCGTCAAGACAAGACGGCGACACTGAGAGGAAAAGATGAAGCATGCCAATACAGTATCGGGATTGAATTAAGCAGTGGACAGAAGTCTCAGGGCGAACAAGCACAGTGACCGAAACTCTCCAGTGCAATTCATGGGTCATGTGCGTTGAATTGCTCGGGGTAAGGATGAGACAAACGCCTGTGTCGTCGGATCCATGTTTCCGCAATCACTGTATAGACTAGACTAGATGAAAGTAAGCAGAAAAGATGGTGTGAGATGTAGAACAAGACAGGAATCCAGGAATCCAGGAACGAGGAGGGTTGTGTTGATGAAGGCTGGTGTGAGATTTGTGTAGATGAGATACAGTATATCATATGGTGATTTTGAAAGGCGGGGAGTACGAGTACGCTAGGCTTCGATTCCATTCCCTTGAAAAGAAGGTAAAATAAGAGCACACTGGGACTGAAACGAATCAAATGGCTTATCTCTCTGCCCACTGAAGATCAAGAGTTGTTCTATACTCTGATCTCCAACTCATGGAGTTGAGGTAGTACCAAGTATATACAGCAATTTGGACTTTTGATACGTCTTTATACATGAATATGTCACGACCATAGTTCCCCTCAGAGTTTACTCCGGAACTTTTCTCTCTCGTCCTTTTTGATGAGAACCTCGCTGTCTGGATAAGGATCGACTGTCAAAGCATTCAAAGGGTTCAATTCGCTCGCTCTCTCGAACAAGTCCTCGTAGACCTTGCCATCATACCTCCCTAGACTGCTGTCAAGAACCCAATCAGGGAAATTCCACGCATCCACAAGTCGTACAGCATGCGGTCTGATCTCTTCAAGGAGGTTCATGACAGTCTTCGTTCTTGCAAGCTGAATCTGTCGCACCGTCACGGCGCCTGAGGCGAAAAATTCCGAAGCCTCTCGCTCCAGAGTGTGTAGAGCGTAAAGACGGAAGAGCTTCTGCATGAGGCTGGTTGTCTCGGGGCCAAGCTCAGATAACATCGCTTCGGACTGCAAGGCCTGGTAGAAGTTTTTGACAACCAGGTATTGAGAGTGAGCCGTACTGAGTCGCCAAAAGTCGACGAGCAAGCTATTCCAGCTGTTCTTCTCTTCATCGCGGTGCTTTAGCGCTTCGAAGGTGAGGAATGAAGTTCGCCAAGCGAATGCAGCGACGATGTCTTCGTCCCGTCCTAGTATATCGAATGCAGCTCCCATGTCCCGCCGCGATAGGAAGGTATTCAATATTGAAGTAGTGTCATTCTCGGAGGGACTACCCTTGAGAACAGAACGTGCCGATTTCAAGAGATACCTCGCCACTTGCTGCGTCAACATATAGTTGTCCCCCTCCCAAGTTGTCGTGGGGAGATAGTCGGCATACCAAGAACCTATACCACTGAAGCTGGAATAGCCGTGGCCCCCGCAGGCTCTTCTGCAGACTTCAAGACCCTCGGCTGCTGTGGTACTAGCTAAAGCTTTCAAGCCGCATGATGTCGCATGAAGATCTGCAAGCAAGTCCGTAGAAGGGAACAACTCTTCGGGGCTGGGGCCTCGAGCCGTGTTCGCCACCTTTCCCACATCGCCTGCCATTTTCTCTTGATTCTCTTGGTAGAGGGCCATCATACCACGACCAGTGAAATGTAATGCGAATGTAGCAGCGAGAAGGGGTAGAAGTCGGACTTGTACCATCGTGTAATTAAGAACTTGGTTTTCGCCAATATCAGGCTCCTTAGAATCTCGGTCTTGGAACTGCCTTCTGACAGCCGCATATCTGGTAGCTATCGTGACGCCACGAGCAAGCACTCCCCCAGACTGTAGTACTATAGTGCTTCGAACCCAAGTCTGTACAGTTGATCCGTCAGTAGAATTTTCCTGGGATCATTAAACAGATCGCGGGACTTATTCCTCCGCGAGGCCTTATATGCTAAGAGATAGTCCAAATCAGGGAGAAAGGGAGAAACAAAGCTCACCAAGGTACCGTAGACTAGGGAGGCTGATGCAGGTTTCACGTATCTATTTGTCTTGGGGTCCACGCTTGAAAACTTTGCGAGCATATGGGCATGCGGGACCTTGACATGGTTCAACAACAAAAAGCCATTGTCCATCGTATTATATCCGAACTTAGGCCCAATGTCACCGACGTGTATATCCTTGAGTGGCTCATGTGTTTTCATGTCTCTTATTTGCACAACGAATGGGTGCGGTCCGTAGGACTTCCCATCAATCATCAGTTGAGCCATGACGACTGCATGATTCGCCGTTCGTCCCATCGATCCAATCCACCATTTGGAAGCTGTCAAATGGGGCGAATGGAGAGTAAAGGTCTTGTCGTTAGCGTTCCAGGTTGCAGTGGTTTCCAGACCTCGCACATTTGAACCGTGGCCTAATTCGGTCTGTGCGTAGCATCCAATGAACTCATAGTTCTCAGCTTTTTTGAGAAACAATTCATGCTGCTCAGGAGTTCCTTGGTCTCGAAGCGTGATCTTGTGGAAGGACTCAGAATATATGTTGACATGACGAGTTACAAGGATGTAGACGAACCAAAAACATGCTGGCATGCAAACCGTATGGGCCTGGCTCGCTGATCAATTCTGACGCCATGATGTACTCGTCCTGAGACCAGCGGTGCTGTACAGCGAGCTGACGCATCCGCTTCGCCCGAGCAAGAGCGGTTTCAAATCTTGCCTCTCTGCCATCGAAGTAATTCTGCGACTTGTTGAACACTTTCTCCGCCTTAAGGATTTTCAAGACTCTTTCCTGCCTTGCAAGAACATCTTTAGAGAACAGGAACTCCGATAGCTCCTTGACGGGGACATCGGATTGAGCTCGCTCCTGCTCAAGGAGCTCTGAACCCTGCGGTCCAGAAGGCGTGAGCTTCTTCACCCACTAGATTTTGGAGAAAAGATTAGCGCTACCTATACAAGGGGTCATGCTGAGCAATGGAACAAGTCTACAGAGAAAGGACAAGCTCGAGACATGTCTCAGGGCTCAAGATCCGGTGCAAAAGAGGATCTGTGAACCCGGGAAGCACGTACTGGAGGTGCCATTGCAAGTATTAGACCCTTGGTATCGTTTGAATCTCGTAGAATTCGTACAAGAATGAATTGGCATGTGTGAGAATGGGAAGAGTCTGGGCAGAATGGTAGAGTAAAAGTATTCCACAAGTCATGACCTCGACCCTAGTGCCAAGAGTCTGGTGAAGCCGAGGACCGAGGCATCCTGTCTCCCCTTACTCTAGCTCAGCCCTACCGTACCATCGTCCTTAGGTAACTTTTCCCTCTTGAGTCTATTGGGTCTAGCGCATGAGCCTTCAAGCCATGGAACAGCAAGGTAACGTGGTAAGGTAAGCCTTTTCAATACGCTTCGGCTTGATATGAGTGCTCTAAAGTCCACACTGAGCGTATATGCCCACAGAGTTAGATTGGTAATATATGGTTGTGCTGGAGATGCTCGTAGAACCTCGGATGGGTATCAGCTTCATATCAAACCCCCAAACGCCTTCGCTTGAATCGTGTGCAACGGCAGGCTGAGACAAGCAGTCCAGAAAGTAGGAAGACTATTTCAACGGTAGTCATACGAGCAGTCTGACCATATTATGATGTGAAGATGGCTGGCAGCCACGAGGTCCGCCTTGACTCTTGGGTTCACTATCAGCAAAACGTATATGGGTTTGATAGTACACGCTCACCTTCTTCTATAGGAGCGACCTGCTCTTCCACAGCAGGTCTCTCCGATGCCTCCGAAAATTCCTGCTCGTGACTAATAGATTCGTCCTCGTTCGCAAGAGTTTCACTTGGTTCTTCAGATGCCGACGGCGCGGTCTCTGCCCTCTTGCTGTTGCTCGCTGCCATCTCCTGTTGTTTCTCCCATGCTTCTCGTCTGTTCTTGTCATCCTTTACCTTTCGCAGCCTCTCAGCTTCCTCCACGCCACCGCTTTTCTTTAGCTTGCCCTCTTCTACAAAGCTTCCGAGCTCCTTGGTGAATTCACCCTCACGTCGGGTCTCAAGCTCCCTCTGCCGAGCCCTTTCTGCTCGCTCAATTGCTTCAAGCCTTGTCTCGTGATTGGGCCGTAGAGCTCTGACTTCTCCCAGAACTCCGTCTTTAGCTTTCATAGGATCCATGACCTGGTCTGACGAAATAGTTGCTAATCCTTTGGAGGTGCTTCGTAAAGAAACAGTATTGCCTTGGCCGGACTGCAAATTCTGCTGCTTGGTGGCCTGCTCGACCAGAGCAAACGTCTGCGTAGCCTTGTCCAGATCGTCTTCCAAGTCCGCAGCCAGTTCCTCTTGCATCGTTAGAAGGTCTCTATCATTGCATACAAGCTCAAGTTCCTTTTCCCATATCTTCGTCCAGATGGGTTTCTCTCGTCTGAGGAATTCTTGCATCTTTTTAAGGTCTGCAGTTGCTGTACTGATACTCTTGCTGACGGTCTCTAGTTGACGTGGGAGCGGTCGTACACCACGCATGACTACATCCTTTCGAAGATCTTCCACAACGTCCTGAAGATCATCGACACGATTGACAATGTTTTCTGACTCTTCACCCAGACCCTTTTTGCCAGAATTGACGTATGCTCGGCCTGTCGAAGCATCTAGGCCCGGCAGCACTCCTTCAGTAGCCATTGTCTTGATTGACGAGGCATTCGATTGCACCGTGGCCATGGAACTATTCACATCGGAAACAAGAGAAGAGAATGTCTGACGCACCACTGCGAGGTCTTGGCGTAGATCTTGGATTCCTGCAATTTGGTTCGCCGGTACTTTTGGAGTTTTGGGGGATGTTGATGGCTGAACACCGTTGACTTTGGGCTTTTCGATAGATTTAATTGGAGCCGAAGTTACCTTAGGGGTATTAGAGAGGCGCGCCATCTCTCGGCTAGTGTCTTGTTGACGTTCAGAAACTCGCTGCAAGGCGCTTTGCTGGCCATCAACCGCATTGCGGATGCCCTCAACGATTTTTCGCAAGCCTCCAAGGCCTTCGTCAATGTGTTTCTTGACCTCATCTAGTACTTCCACGTTCAGCACCAAGACTGACCGGTCCCTTACGTCCCGGAGATCCTCTAATTCGTGCCGTACACCGGACACAGGGTCTTGGATATAGATTTCGGGTAGATCGTTACCGTTACTGTGCGTGTTCCAAGCAAACTTCTCAATGAAAGCAAGTTGTAACCTTGCCATTGACAAGTCATTAGAGCCCTCTGGAAGGAGGAATTTCTTGATTTGTGACTTGTACTGTAGGAAAAGGGTGAGTTCTTTCCCTGGTTGTGGGGACTGCTCTGGCACAAAATCGTGACTCGTCTGATCTCCATCGACAGGCTGAGAATAGTTGCTCTTTCCATCTGCTGTACCTCGTGGAAGGCGCTTGAGGGACTCTAAGTCGCCAGCGTCAGCCACGTTGTAGGCTGGCAAACCATCGGGTGGGCTTGTTAAAGTCGCACGCATCTTGGGATGATCAACGTCATGGCTTCTTTCAGGCGGCCCGATTGTGCCGTCAGCTGGCTTGGAGATCAGGCTATCCGTAATTTGCAGATCGCCTTGCGGATGTGCCTCTTGGGCTTCGTTACTGTGGCTACTTTCTTCAGATATACGATTCGCGAATGTGTTATTCCTGGCTGGGGAGGGCTCTTTGACAGATTTCTGCCGGCTCAGAACACCAGACCCCCGAACTCGCACAGCATGCATTGACTCTCTAACGTCTCTGCCTCGATTAGGGACGGGAGAGTTTTGCGCTGGAGGTAGCATAGGAACGCCATTTGGGGAAGCTCCAAGGTGCCTTGATATTTGATAAGCCGAGTACCTTCTCGATGCTCGTCTCTCTAAGTCACCTCCTCTTTGCAATGCGGCCAAGGCGTCTTGCTGTTTTGGGGGAGGTGGAGGAGGCGGTTGCATGTTTGGTAAAGTGTCCCTCTGAGACTGAGTTGATGGTCGGTGTATGGTCGTCATTTGGTGATGAGGCAGCGTCTCTCCATCGGAAGGCGGTGACAAAACCGAAGTCGATTGCGAAACGGCGCTTGAGAGAGAAGAGTCCGAGAACGATGCTGGCATGCGCCTTTGGCTCTCGCGGTTGGAATTTCGATTCGGGGTGTCTCCCGGGCCGCCGCCACTATTTTGACGGGTGGGTTGTATAGAAGAAAAGCGTGGGGGGACACTCTGGTCTTCTCCATTGGTAGCTTCTCCGCTTATCGTATGTCCAGCTAAAGTACTCCCGCTGCCAGTGCGCCGCTCTGAGCTTTGCCCACCTGATCTCCGGCCAGGAACGTCCTCCAGCATCTGGGTCAACCCCGTATTGAGGCTTGTAGAGCTTCCGGTCGAGCCAAGGCCGGCAGCTCCACTCGGCCCATTCTCTCTGCCATTTTTTGATCTCAATCTTTGCTGCTTCTTTTTCAACCCATGGAGAAGACCTATGATGATGTCGCGTATTTGAGGTAAAAAAAGGTCAAGGCTTGCGGGATTGGCTTCTTGGCTCAGGGTTTCCTCAAGGATTGTTCGTAGAAGCTCTGGCACGGGCCCGAGATCAGCGGTATCAACGCCGATGCTGTTGAAAGCGCGGCAGGCAATGTTGAATTCGTATCCGAGGCGGACATAAACATCAGAGACATCACCTTCGCTTGCATTATGCCGCGACCACTGCGTAAGCGTTTCCAGTAGCTGTTTGGTGGCTATGAGTAGGTGGGTTACACTTTTCTCTATCTGGGAAAGCTGTTGGCCTGGCTAATGACGGGGCACAATGTTAGCCATGCGTAGGCATTCCAAAGACGTCGTCACGGTCCAATGTTTAAAAGAAAAGTCCATTCCACATACGTTTGTTTTTCTATAGGTCGATGATCTTGACGACGCAGAAGACGTTCGTGCACCCGATTGTATTTGAGAGTTGGGCTCCGGTGCAGCTGCCGTTGGAGGTTGGTTAGATGGTTCCGCGGCAGGCCTCTTCTTGTCTGAGCGTTGAGAACTCGAAAGGCTCTGCATGGTTCTCATGGCCGGCTAACAGGGTAGGGAGTGATTGCAAAAGAGGATGCTTCATGGAGGAGGATAGATGATTGAACCGGCCATGTATGCTATATTCTGGATGCTGAGTCCTGGAAGCTGGATGCTATCCTGCCGTGCTATAGGAGGCCGGGTCCAAGTCGAAAGTCGAAGGCGTGGTTTCTTTGGATACAGTCAGGTAATACGGTAGTTTGGGGTGCCTGGCAGTGTACGACTCAGTACGAGTAGGAACCCGCTTTCAGACGAGGCTTGCTTAGGGTGGTGGTATTGAAAAAGCTTGGCGTTTTCCCCCAGTCTCCAGTGCTCCACTTTCCACTAATGAGGGAAAAAGCTCCGTTTCGCTCACAATCACCTTGTTACTTCTAGTTGATACAGGACACCAATTACTTTACTACTGATTCCCTACTGCATCATTGCATGTCGCTTCCCATCCTTCTCCCCCCAAATTATTCATCGTGGCAAGATAGGCGAATCAACCAGCCACCAACCTCTCGACCAGCTGTCACCGACTCACCGACTCACCCCCCAATACTCAAATTGCTCAATACTACTACTCAATCCTCAGCTTCTGCAACTCGGTTTCTCTTATTCCCACTAGCCTGACCTAAGGTAAGCTCCAGCGGAAAGGCGGCCACCGCGGCTCTTCCGCCAGAAGTGCCCTGGACGAATTAACTTCTGCCCCGAAACATAATTCCACCACCCTTTAACACCCACTCCCTACCTTGTTGGATTTGGCTTTTAATTGACCCCAGCGGTTCCTCTTCACAATCCTACATCTCTTTCATCTCTTCAGACACTGTTTCGATAGCATCCTGAGACACAAGACAGGTACATCTCAGCGGTCTCTCGCTCCCGGTCGGGGGTTGACCGTCCGGGCACCAACCCTGGCCTATCTCGACAATGGCCACCGCGATGGTGAATGGCGGGTCAAGTGCAGAAGGGAACTCTAGTGCAACGACAATGCCCAGCATTGGTAAACAGCAGCCTAAGCCTGCCGGAAATGCTGGTAGCAAGTCGAGCGATAGCAATCGAAAGCAGACTGGCAATCTCCATGATGGGGCCCAAAAGTAAGTGGTACACCTCTACGCTCTACTTGCAATTGTACGATGCAAGAAGGCTTGTTCAGCATTGGGAGTCATTCTCCTTTGCACTTGTCGCTGCTTAGCGGTACATTCCCAATCTGCCTTACTGTTCTCTCTCCAGCTGTCGAAACAATACAAGTCCGCCCGTCTCGACTTTGCCATTCGTTCAACGCTGCATTACCAGCATGAGGTATACCCAGGCTCACATGTAATCTACAGACGCAGTGTTCCACAGAAAGCTTGGACATCCGGAATGAATCCTATTACTCAGCGATCAACTACTTCGGCTCAACAAAATGGTGTTGGATCCCAGGCTAAGAATAACGCCCATAAAGCTGTAATGGGTCAGGATGCGAACATGGAAAAGCTCGCAAATGAGCGACTAGTGCATTTGCTGGCAAATTTCATGGTAAACGAACGAGATGAGGCCCTGCATCATTGATCTCTAGCTGATTTGATGATTATAGGGCCTTACCGCTACCGTGACACTAAAAAATGGTGAAGTTTTCTCCGGGATCTTCTTCGGGGCATCCGTGGAGAATAACGAGTCCACTTATATGCTCAAGATGGTGCAGCAAATCAAAACAATCGAGAAGAGCGAGATCAATGGCGCTCAAGATGACATGGGAGCGCTTGTTGGTGTTGGTGACGACCACACTGCCTTATTCGATATACAGGATGTCACAGATCTCGCTGTTGAAGGTGTCGGGCTAGGTTCCCAAGACAAACACCAAAATGGTAACATTTCTCTGCAATGCCGAAAACATTCACACTATACTAACATCTCGAAGGTTCTTCAGCGGGGTTTCGCACAGATACCGACATTTCTGGCAACCTTGCTCTTCGTGAACGACAACTGCAACCCTGGACTTCTACCGCGGATACCGATGTTGATCTCTCTCTTGAGGGTTCGGAGTCGGGAGGGGCATGGGACCAATTCAAAGCGAACGAGCAGCTTTTTGGCCTGAAGACTGACTATGACGAAAACATATACACTACGAGAATTGACCGATCGAATCCTTCCTATCGTGAGCGTGAAGCAGCAGCAATACGCATTGCACAGGATATTGAAGGAACATCAACTAACAATACTCACGTTCGGGAGGAACGCGGGATGATCGACGAGGACGGTGGGCTTAACGAGGAGGAGAAGTGAGCAAACCCTCCCTATTTGTGGAAAAAGAAGCTGAACATCAAGCAGGTACAGCGGCGTCCGTCGTCAGGTAGCAGACTACCCACCTCTTCAATCTAGCCAGTCAAACAGATACATGCCACCAGCTCGCAGGCCGCCTAGCGGGAAACCAACCGTAGCAGGCGCACCTGTGGACCCCGCAATCATCTCTTCTCAGATTGCTCGATCAGATGCGAGTCCTCAAGAGCAAAAAAGTACAGATGCAAAACCAGCCGACATTGGCGCAGCAGCAGCAGCAGCTTCTGGTGATACAAAGCCACAAGATGTTAAGAAAGAGGCGGTCAAAGATACCTCTGCAAGCAAAACAGCCGCAGCCAGCACAGCACGTCCAGCCGATATCTCCAAAGCGTCGACTCCTAATGCCACGACTAATGTTGAGACCGAGGTACTAGATTCATTTCGAAACTTCGCTATGTTTGAGAAGAACCGACTCGCAGATGACCGTCGCAAACGCGTGAGCCATGACAAAGCTATCAAGCTAAACGATCTGAAGAAATTCTCATCGAACTTCAAGCTTCATACGCCCGTACCCAAAGATCTAGTCCCCATTCTTGCAAAGGACACAGCAAAACAGCATGAGATCGTGGAGAAAGCTCAGCGTGAAGCCGAACAGAAAACTGCCTCGCCCCCGAAGACTTCGGCCAATTCTGCAGATCAGCCATCAACAAAATTCCCTGTCGAGTCAAAGCAGGATGGGACACGAGCTCCACCGAACACGGCCGAAAGGCAGGACTATCCAAATTTCCGCCAAGGAATGCCTCCAAGAGGCCCGCAAGCTGGCATGGCACCGCGCGATAAGCAAGCCAATATGTTCCCCTCCCCACAAAACGGTCAGGGCCTTCTGAGCCATCGCTTAGCCGATAATCATGGCCGACACAAAGCTGGCATGCAAGTAGCTATTCCGACCCCACTTCCTATTCACCCTGCCCAGAAACCCTCTAGGCCTGCCGTCAACCCTACCCAGGTGCCCAATTCACAAACATCAAGCACTGTACGAACCCCAACATCTGCAGCTTCGGCCAAATTCAACGTCTTCAAGCCTAACCCGGCGGCCAACACCTTCAAGCCAACTGGATTGCCTAGCGCTGCTTCCAGTCCGAGATCCAGTGCGAACGCTAGACCTGTGTCTCGAGCTCCAAGCCCAAGTGATTTCTTCGGTACCAAGAAACCTATCTCGTATGAAGAGAGGCCTTCCATACTGGAGAACTTCAATCCTTTGAAGCGTCTGAAGGAGAAAGCGCAAAAAGAGGGGAAAACAAAAGACTATGCCGCGAATGGTGGCATCGTCTACGCTCATGCTACCCCAGTGACCTGGACACAGGTCAAAAGTGATGAAAACGTCAAATCGTACAAGGATATGTATGAAGATGCACCGCCGGCGTCGCGTGGTGTCTCCCCCCAACATCCAGCGGCCTCTCCTGTCAACTCAGCTCTATTGCATCAGTTGCCTCCCCATTTGCAGCACGCTCCTCCCGGAGTTCCTCATTTGCAGGCTCCGCAACAGGTATCGTATCCTGGCCCGCCACAGCCGCATCATTTCCCTGCGGTGCCCCATCATTACGATGAACACCGCATGCATCCATCTCCGTCACAATCCTCTGCATATTCAACATCTCGGGTACAAGGGCCCTATATAGCCTACCCACCGCCAATGGGTCAATTGCCCTATGGGTATGGCCAGCCAGCACCACCCCACATTATGGGCCCTGGTGCTCCTCAGCAACAAGGATATAGACCGGTCCACGGTGGTCCACCATATGCACAATCCCCCGGGCAACAATTTACAGCTCCAATGATGGTCCATAATTCCTCTCAAGGAAGTTTCATGGGTCCACATGTGATGCCCGGGCCCCAAATGCCAATGTTTACTCCAGGACAAGTTGCTCCGTACGGTGGGCAGTCGCAGCCGCCCAGTGGATTTCCCAGCCCGGGAAGAGCGACGCCTATGATACATCAAGGCTCTTATCAGGGGCAGCCTTCAGTGTATGTGGGTAGTCACCAGTATGGTACACCAATATATGCACAACAACCACCTCCACAGAGTAAGATCCATGTTAAGAAGATTCTGTCTACTGCTGACGCGACATAGACATAGCGACGCCTATGCGAGGCTTTGCAACTCCACACCAGCCATTCGGCCACAGTCCCCAGCAACAACCACATTTCCCTCCACAGATCAGTCGCGTACCTAGCAATAGCTATGCGCACCACCAATATCAACATATGCCTGCACAGCACAATCCTCCTCCTGGAGTTGCCATGGACGGGGGGGATATTATGAAATGAGAGTAGGGCGGTGATCGCGGAATTAACTGTCGTCACAACAGGTTTCTGCACGGCCCTTCGCTGCACACCATGATTGAGGGGCAGGGAAGGCAAAGGCTCACACGGGCGTCTGACGCAGCTGAATATTGGCTGAGTACTTATTGTTTAACCTATTGCACGATTTAGCGGCATCATCATACCCCGGCATGAGCGAAAGGCGTTCCGGCTAAACCGACTACGCGTCCAGCATGGAAAGAACACGGCATCCATGTCCTACGGCACAAAAGCGAAGGCGAGGATGGAAGTGGGACGGAGCGGCATGGCAGGATCGCAGGCTAAAACGTGAAATGAGTTGTTGTGGATGTAGGGTGACAAGGGGTGAAGTGGAGGTTAGGTGGCTAGGGTGAGGAAAGGTGTAGGAAGGGGTAGCTTGGCCCGTAAGGTATGCATTGCTTGCAATGACTCGAGAGGCAATAGCTTAGAGACTCTCAACATCTACCTTGACAGCCAAGCTCAGCTCTTTGTGCTAAAGTAAGATACTTTATTGCTAAGCGTGCTCGTGTAAAGTCCTGGACAAGGGTAGTAGCTAGTAGCCCTACACATTCTGCTCTGCTGGATTACCTATTCACCTATTGTACTCGATAATAATTCCCGAGGCACTTTGATGCGAGGGTGATTGATTCTACGCGGACGTGCTATATTATTTGTAAAGTATTCACGTATTCACGTATTCACTATTTTGTATATTTTGTATATTTTGTAAGATATATTTGGACCAACGGATAGCGGACTGCCGGCGGGAGATCCAGCGTCCGGGATGCTCCTGTCTCGGCAGTCGGGAGAGTGGGTATAAGCGGATATAATTCGGTATTATGGATAATTAATTAATTATGCAAGCTTCGCTCCTGTCAAATGTACGAGCCCGATAGTCGTACACGACGGATACCGAGGCTGTCATGGAATTGTCGCACTTTTTATTATTTTTATTATTTTTATTATTATTATTAGTGCCACAGCGGGATAATTACCAACTACCTTCCGTATTATACTGTTTACCTTTGCTATTTAAATCCAAAATTCCTCATCTTGAAAATCTTCTTCTTCTTCGCTGCATTCTCAAAACGCCTGTGGAGTTTGGTACGATTCCATTCCCTTGGCATCAGTCGTTGTAGCTCCATCAGCTCTACCATCACTCCGTCACCAGCCTTGCATTCCCTTCTTGCTGGAAGCGCATAACCCTTCTGAGAGTATATGATATCAATCACCCTTCTCACCATTAAAGCATTCACCAACCACTGACCGAAAGTCGACCCCCGATATTCACTTACGACTCCTGTTGAGCAATTGACCCAAGGTCGACTACCAATATCGTGTCACGACCCATTGACAAAGTCCTCCATCTTGTCACACCCCTTCACTACCTCGTCTCTCACCCCCGGAAAGTCGGTCGGAGCCGAACAATCATGGACATTGTAGACCGAGAACTCAGCAGGGCGGAGCGCGATGCCAGTCCAGATCGTTTTCCAGACAGCTTTCCAATTGATGCACCGAAAAATTCAGAGCAGATACACAGTCCACAAATCGATGCTGCTAAAATCGAGAAACGAGATACAGCAACATCGCTAGGTTCGACGGCTTCGTCTTCATCCGCTTCGGTCGTTCGAGAATCCATTGGCATGTCAAGAGTAAATACCCAGCGAGACCTTGACAGGCATCCAACCGAGCTCGATCGTATAGAGACGCATAGGACGCAGCATGGTAGTACTGTAGGGAGGACACACACGTCCCGTAAATCCAAGAAACCTTTACCTAATTTTGGTGGAGGTAAAGAATGTAAGGGCGTTTCCCCCTTCCTGTTGGAGACCGCTTTCCGAGCCCAGATTTCAAAAACCAAACATTTTCAACTATCGGAACCTGTAATCATGGATGAAGTGCTGACTCTGAAATGTCCTAGACCCAGCACCATTGCCAGCACAGGAAGAATATGTTGTCGAGTTTGATGGACCAGATGATCCAATGCATCCACAGAATTGGCCGCTGCGCAAGAAGTGAGTTTGGTGAACGAGACTAGACCGTTGACGAGTCTCTTACTATTGCTCTTACTAGGATCTTTCTCGCCGTAATATTAGGCTATACAACCGTAAGCACCTTTGCTAAACCAAACCTTCCTCATTCAGATCCTTCCGATGCGCAGAACATGTCAGAAGCGCTGGACTTTTAGTCTTGCTGCCCAAACAGATCTTCAGACTCACCCGTCTTCAAAGAGAAACGCTGACTCCGATTTGGTCTAGTTGACATCTGCGTTTGCCAGCTCTATATTCTCCGCAGCGACAGCAGCCATCGCTCGGCAGTTCCATGTGTCAACGGAGGTGGGAATACTTGGAGTATCTCTCTATGTTCTGGGATTCGCTTTCGGACCAATCTTGTGGGCCCCGCTGTCAGAGCTGAGAGGGAGGAAACTCCCATTAATCATCGCCATGTTCGGTTTCTCCATATTCTCCATCGGGAGCGCGGTAGGGAAAGATCTGCAAACAGTTCTGATCTGTCGGTTCTTCGGTGGTGTCTTCGGATCCTGTCCTCTTGCCGTTGTTGCTGCAGTCTTTTCTGACATGTTCGACAATCGCACCCGTGGTCTCGCCGTCACAGTCTTCTCTATGACCGTGTTTACAGGGCCCCTCCTTGCACCTTTCATCGGTGGCTTTACCGTCATGAATAAACATCTCGGCTGGCGCTGGACCGAATACATTGCTGCTTTGATGGGCTTTCTAGCCCTCGGCTTGAATCTGTTGTTCCTCGAAGAAACATATCCACCGATTGTCCTGGTCCAAAAAGCTTCGGAAATCCGTCGCATTACACTAAACTGGGGGGTTCATGCCAAGCAAGAAGAAATCGAAGTCGACTTTCGAGAACTCATCACTAAAAATTTCAGTCGACCACTGCGGCTCCTTTTTACGGAGCCCATTGTCTTACTTCTCAGCGTCTATATGGCCTTCATCTACGGCCTGCTCTATCTGTTTCTGACTGCCTATCCCATCGTCTTCCAACGTATTCATCACATGAATCAAGGCGTTGGCGGGTTGCCTTACTTCGGCATGGTCTTTGGAATGCTACTCGCTGGTCTATATATTGTTTTTACACAAAAAACCTACGCTAAGAAATTGGCGGCGAATAACAACGTCACAATCCCAGAATGGCGTCTCCCACCAGCAATTGCTGGAGGCATTTCGTTCACATTGGGCCTTTTCTGGTTCGGATGGTCTGGCTACAGAGCAGACATTCACTGGATTGCGCCCACACTGTCTGGCCTTCTCACTGGCTTCGGCTTACTCTCCATCTTTCTACAATCGCTCAACTACCTCGTGGACTCATATCTCATGTTGTAAGCCGCCCGTTCCCTCATGGCTCTTCCTGTTTCAACCTTGAACTAATCATGCTTTCTTCTAGTGCCGCCTCAGCCATAGCTGCAAATACATTCCTACGTTCTCTCTTCGGCGCCGTCTTCCCACTTTTCGCCACGTACATGTTTGACGCGCTTGGCGTGAACTGGGCCGGCACGCTTCTCGGCTGCGTCGCGCTTATCCTCGTGCCTATCCCTGTCGTCTTTTGGAGGTATGGGGCGAAGATCCGAGCGAAGAGTAACTTCGCGCCGACGGCCAGGGCTCAGCCTATGCCTGTTGTTGTGGATGAGGAAGATGGGGTGAGCAGGGAAACGGGCGGTAGTGAGAAGTGAGGGGGAATGGGGATCGGGTGTCGTTTTTTGGGTGGGTATCATTGGGTTGGAGTCTATGGGGGGTTTTCCCGGTGTAATTTTGATTGGACTGTGGGTGGTCATTGTGCTGAGACCCTCTGCGAGGTTTTGTATAGCTGCATATAGAAAGATTTTGTGTCGTTATTACGACCTGTAATAGTATTACTTCGACTTGTACATGATGATTAGCATTGATTTTCGATAACGCTCTCGTCCGGTGAAAATATTATCCGAAAATGTCATTAGGGTTTCATTTCCGTCGCAGCCGTCCAAGACGCGAGAATTGAAAACATCTTCCCAGCAATAGCCAAAACGACATCGTTGACTCTCCCAATCCCAACCTCCGTCCCCGAAACCAAATGGACGAAACAAACCAAACCATCCAACCAATCCGTCAGCAAACCCATTACCCCAATCCTTTCCGAGCCCGGCCTTCTAATCCGTCAGAACACTTTCGACATTCTTCTCCTTCTACATCTAGTGCACACCGCACTCGTATTTCGCCCCGCTGTCGGTACGGATGCTCCGACTTTTGTGATTCGGGTCGGGAAGGTAGAGATGGAGGGAAAGATGGGAGGGTCGGGATTGTTGTCTTGCTCTGCTGATGCCTCCGGAGTGCGGGCTCCTGAGCTGTATGCTGCTGGCACGATTGGCGTGCGAGCCGGAAACGTCGCGTTGCTAGCGTGTTCTGCGACGGTACTGATGGCTGCGGGGATGATTGTTGCGGCGGACGTGATTGTGTATGTTATCACGAAGGGAGTGCAGGCGGTGTTCGTGCTTGGCGGTGCGTTTGGAGGCAAGTCGGCGGGGAGATGTTCGGACGGGGTATTAGAGGTTCCGGGATCTGAGGACGTGTGAGTGCTTTGGCGGGACGAGAGTGCAGCTTCTTCGCTGACAGCGAGGGAAGGCGGCGTAGGTACTTTGGCAGCAGGGCTAGCTGTCAGGTCTGGGTTGACTGTTGTCGCTGGAACGGTTGAGGTATCGGGAGGCTGAGGCTGGAGTTGTTCGTTGGCGCAGTCGACGATTGGTGCTGGGAGAGTATAGTAGCAACCGCAGTAGGCGTAAGCCTGCATTCTGTAGAGGCATTAGATGATGAAGATACAAGTCAGTTCTAGACAAGACCGACGTATAAACTTCGCAATCTTGGTAGCCAAAGAGCGAATCGGCGCAAACGGTGTGATCATTGTTGTTCGCCATCAAGCAGTCGGTCAAGAGATTGGAATATTGGCCACAAGTACTGGCGGTAGATTCTTGCATATGTGCGGTCCTTAAAGGTCATTAGTACAAGAGCGAAGCTGAGATGGTCGATGGAGGCGCCCACATCTGATCGAAACATGTGGGAAAGTCATTGGTAACAGTCTGATTGCAGATATCGGCAATGATCTGGATCATGTCAGTAAACATAGCCCGACGGCCTGTTAGTGAAAACCCACCGATGACTCGCTATTATCTGGCGCTGCTGGCTCACAGATACGGCGCAAGATGGTCTCACTTGCTGTGACGTCTCGTGGCATAAACCTTGTTGCTGGTGTTGGCTGGAGTAATAAGAGGAGTGCGCAGAGGGTGCTGTTGCGATTGAAGTGTCTTGTAGACCAAGGCATAGCGTTGGAGAGAGCGGTGACGATCTGATTGAGGACAGCGAAGATGGTTCGAGTTCATGAGTGGAAATCAGGAAGGAGCGGGCAAGAGGAAGCGTGTTACTTTACACGATCATAATGCAAATCCTCCAGCCCCGTCTAGGATGCTCATCTGTCTAAAGGACACAGGACTGTCCCAAACTCCCAACCCCCTTTTTTTTCTTTTTTTCTTTTTTTTTTTGGCATCACATCTAGGAACCGAAACATGGAGTTTGCGTGTCCCCCAAAGCTCTGAACCTGGAAAAGGTGCGCTGGGCAGGAGCTTGAATAGAAAGTGCAGCTGAAAGTCATACTCCGCGCCTTGAAAAGCCATCATGCGGTCAACTATGGGAACTTTATCGAACAGTATTGGAAAGCGAAGTGGAAGCGGGGCCGCATTCCAGCACTCCTTACTTGCGAGAAGTCATGGTTTAGTTCAGCGAATGCTGCCAAGTGAGCATTCCAGGAATCATGAAAAGCAGGTAGAATTCAAAATGTGAAGTTTGAGCATGAAGTGAAGAATAACAGCCTTTGAATATACGCTTTAAACGCCTAGTAGGGAGCGACGTTTGTGCGGATGTCGTCGATCGCACGCTAGTCCTGTACATTGCTTGAGTTGGACGCCCATTGATGCAGAGACGGAGCTCGGAGCGCCCAATTGGACGCTAAGGCTTCCTTAGGCCAATGACGGCGACTTGCTCGCTCGGGCGCGTCTATTTGGCTCATTGTGAGTTGATTGGTGTAGTCGAACTCAACGCTTATATACGCATTTCTATCAGGAGGACCTGTAGGGTGGATGACTTTGGAAGCTGGAAAAATGGATAATGTGAGGATTCTCCCGGTCGTGGAGGCGTACGTGGTCACTTGAGAGCGCAATTGGACCGAGTGGTGTCGGTTGAAGAAGGCCTCTGTCGACATGATTCGGTGTTGTGATTCTAGTGGTGATTGCCGCCGTCAGATTGACCTTGTTTGCCATGCCGCCGCGCTGTTCGCGTAGATCAAAAGAGGATGGAGCCAGGCATGAGCCGACGAGATGCGATAGGGGAACCAGATAGAGGGAGTAATTTGAACAGTGTAATTGGTCCCAGGAGCGGAAGACGTGCGGCTAAGATAGTCTGGGAGCCAATGATGCAGCTTGCTGACGGGAGATTTGATGCTAGAGACCTATCGGCCTCCAGAAGAACTTTGTCCACGAGGGGATGACGGGCCGCCAGAAGCCGATGGGGTGCTGGAAGATGACCGTGCACCATCGACCAGGTTTGGGTCACCCTTGAAATGATTCCAAAACCTAGCAACGGCTTGCTGTGCCACAGCATTGTCTTCAAACCGGCTGCGGTAATATGAGAACACCGCGAACTCCTCTCGCCTCATCACGTACGTCGAAGGTTGGGCCTGAATACGACGCCATATATCCCCAATGTTTCTCTCGAGCATTTGAGTAACAGCAGGAGGAATCTGTCCATTCTGATTTTCTTTGGCTATCTCAAGAGCAGTTGCCACCGTTAGCTGATTCGAAGCCTGGGGACCCATTCTGGGACGAGGAGGGTCGGACAAGGGGGCCTGTCAAGATTAGCGTATGTTGATGTAGCGTGCTATAAGCGAGCGAGAGACGTATATATCAAGAGACTGTCGAAATGCTGCCAAGTGAGACAGGCACCCTTCCTATATACGCTTTGGGGAACAAAGCAAACACGTAGGGGACGGCTATGAGATGACCCACTAAAGGCCCATCACACATCCAGGGCTTTTAGACTCGCATAGTAGCTTCGGAAATGGGAAAGCATATGGCGAGGCATGTAACGCCCATGGAAGGTCAAAATCAGTCGCATAAAGTCGAGAGAAGAAAGAGTGAGGCTGCATTAGCTGTTGACAGACGCTCCTCGGATGCACGCCCCATACCCATCGAAGCCTGATACAGCGGTTGGACCCGTCTGACAGCCAGCAGGACGAGGTCCGTGCAACGTCGACGGCATACAAAATTTTTGGCGTATGAAGAAACGGCAAACTCAGACAGGTACAAGGTTGGGCAACTGAATAGATTCAAGAGATTTCTTTTTGGGGTGCCCTGCATGATGCATGTGACGACGCTACCTGGCAGCTCAAAGCCTTGGTCGGATAAAGGATCGAAGGCGAAAAATTCTCTCAAATCTCTAACTGTACATTGGTACCGGGTTTTAGGCGAAGGGCAAGGAACGGCAAAGTGTGCACGGGGAATGCGAGGTTAGTTGAGAGCAAGACGACTGCTGGTTGGTGGGTAGGCGCGGTTTGAGAGATTAAAGCTGCAGCAATGGGTTCAGAAGAGAGGGTGAGGAAGGCAAGGCAAGGTTGGAGAGCATGGTTCAGGACTTAGGACGACCTAACAAGCTCCGGAAAGATACTTGTCTCAAGCCACCCCCCACTCCACTTCAACCCTGGAGTATGACTCGCGTCTTTGCATGAGCATGAGCATGAACATGCTCTTTGTTTGGAGAGAGTCAAGGTACCAGCGTTGATATTTGGAAAGGGCAGGGGGGGGGGTCATGTGGAAGGGTTTGCAGGTGCTGTTAGTGGCAACGGTGAAGCTGGTTGTCCTGTAAGCTGGAGGTTGAATTTTTCCTCTTTCGCCGAGGAAACTCCAGGAGAAGTCGAGAAAAGTCGAGGCAACTCCACGTGCCGCGTAATGCCTGGATGTCTGGGGCTATTATTGCGGGATTGTGCGGCATTTCACCATGACTACCTTACACTTACAGGGCACAGAATGATTCACGCAGTTCACGCCCTATCACAATCCATAGCTAAAGTACTCGTGTCACCTACCCATTCCACTTTGGACACCCCCACCTTACCGCTCGATATTCGATATCTCTTACCCTCGACTATCTGAGTACAGACCCTGTCCGCAGTTGCACCCTGTCCGCACCTTTCACGCGTGCCAAAGCACAGCAAACCATGTTAACCTTCTTCAATCGAATCACGATCATCAGGATCATAGAAGGATGATAATAATCATAATGATACACCGGTTGGATTCAAATCATCGTCCCCCGAAAATTAGACCCCTTCGCTTCATAATCATCCACCTTAGTCAAAGCTAATCACCCTTCATGGGCAAGATTAAAGTTGGGCAGGAGGATCAAGGAATTCAAGGGAGAGCCAGTCAAGACTCAAGAAGCATCCGAATCTCTTTCCCGCCTTGGCCTGGCTCGCCGAACAATCAATGTGACCATGACCTTGACCACGACCATGACCACGACCATGACCATGACCATGACCCAATGCTAATGGTAATTACAAGATCAATCTTCTTTGACCGCTGTTGTTGGGCTTACCCTTTGTGGCAGGCTGAAGGATCATTAGAGTTGCGAGGACACAAGGGCCAAAAGGAAAAGGATTGCCATGCTGGACTTGCCGGAATTGAGGCTCAAACAAAGAAACGTTGCTGCCTCCTTACCGACTTTGCATTGGTGGATATTATTGGATGATATTATTGGATATCATTGGAGACAGGCTTGCGTCTTGCTGATCAGTGCAGTGGGAAGGCGTGGGGCGCCGTGGGGAGGCCTAACAGCATTAGCTTCCCCGGCAGATAGCCACAAGGATGAACTTTACCGCTCGACTAGCCTACTGCCTCCTGCTGCCTCCTGCCTACTAAGCCTAAGGTACGTGTACATGTATAGTCTACATAGTCTACATAGTCTACATGTACCGTCTGTAGTTTGCTGCACCTTTCTCCACTGCCTACGACAAGGTAACTCCTACTTCCACATGTCCCCAGTCCAAAACGTTAGCATTTCCACGCCACCTCGGTATCTAGCTGCCCCCGATGTTGAATTCATGACAACCTCAATTATCTTTGTTCTTTGTGATTCTCATTATTCACTTCGCCGTCGGGACCAAATCTCCTTGGCACTCTCACTCCCCAGTCGCCACAAGCCAAGGCTAAAAGCTCAAGGCCCCAAGCATGTCTTTGCAAGACATAGCCAAAACAAGACTCTTGCAGGCATTGATCGGGTGTATCAACTAGCACGCGGATCGAAACTTAACATGGCTTTTCCTTCAGCATTATCCCACAACGGCCTGTTGTGCCTCAACCATCTTAATCGCCCGCAATTCTACACACATTGCCATGTCACAGTTCGGAAGAGTCTCACTGTGAAGCAATATTTGAACAGGACAAAGTGAATACGGAGCCGACAAGTACGATGATCGGTAACAATTTAACAAAACGCTTTGACCCGGTGAAGTTTCTTATCCGCTGGCGCTGGAAGCTTCACGTTAGCATCGAACCTGTGACTTTACAACCAGCATCCGCGGTCTTTTTTGTTAGTTTGTAGTACACATCACCTCCAACGCCAGGTTTATCTTGGACTCTTACTCTTCCTTGCTTGAAAAGTAGTCTCAAATGCAGCGGGCAAGTCCCGAATGCTGCATCATGCGAGAGGAAGCCAAAAAAAATAAAACAAAGAGCCTGGTTGAGGTCTGAAACCCTTAAGAAACCTGTCTGAAGACATAGCTTGCTTCCCTGAGCTGAGTGTAGAGCACTCCTTGAGCATTGACTGACACACAATGACGATATACGGAAAGGATGATACGCTGTGATTTGTTACTGCCCCTCGTGCTCCAGTATGAGGACACGTGATTCAGCCTTATCGGCAACTCGCCGTCACGAAAAGACCCTTCACGAAGAATGTCTTGGCATAATCTGGAGGCCGACGCCTACGCCTACGCCTACACGAACATCTCCCCCAGCCGCCACCAACCAGCTATGAACCAGCCGGACCCTACATCACCGATACCCTCATAACAACCTTCCATCAACCATGAAGCCCTTCCAGCTCCTCCGCAACTCCCCCTTCCCCCGCTCCGCCCTCCACCAACCCTTCAACCCATCCCGAGCCCTCCCCAACCACCTCCCCAACCTCACCCCAAGCATCCGCCGCCCTCTCTCCAACCTCCTCACCTCCCCACCGCCCCGAAAACCCTTCACCCTCCCCCTCAGACGCCCCTACTCCACTCCCACGCAAAACCCTTACAACCCGACCTCCTCCCTCAACTCCCCCACCCCCTCCCTCTCCCTCTCCCAGCGCCTCCGCAAACTCTCCCGCGAATACGGCTGGTCAGCCTTCGGCGTCTACATGCTCATCACCGCGCTCGACTTCCCCTTCTGCTTCGCCGCCGTGCGGTATCTGGGCACCGACCGGATCGGGCGTTGGGAGCACGTCATCGTCGGGTGGGTGAAGAGTGCGGTGCCGGAGGGCGTGAGGGAGGCGTGGCATAAGCGGATGTCGAGGGAGGGGGAAAGGGCCGCGGTGGCTGTGGTGGGGGTGGAGGGGTACGATCA
Organism: Parmelia sp. 050094; assembly: GCA_018257885.1. Classification (NCBI taxonomy): domain Eukaryota; kingdom Fungi; phylum Ascomycota; class Lecanoromycetes; order Lecanorales; family Parmeliaceae; genus Parmelia; species Parmelia sp. 050094. The sequence continues at coordinate 228,527 of JAEUBB010000005.1, forward strand.
CGGGGTCGAGGAGGCGGAGAAGATGAACAAGAGCGAGAATGCCAGTGAGTGTGCTCGGTGCCGGTTCTAGGAGACAGGGGCTAATGAGAGCGGCTAGGCATCTGGACGCAGCTGGCGCTGGCGTACGCGATACACAAGAGTTTCATCTTCATCCGGGTGCCGCTTACGGTTGCCGTCACGCCAAAGGTCGTCAAGGTGCTCAGGGGCTGGGGCTGGGATATTGGCAAAAGGAGGCCCAAGGGGGTGAAGTGACGCTTGTGTACATATTGGGGATGGATGGAAGCACAATGTGTACAATAGGGCAAATATGTTCACCACTCATCTGATTGACGTGCTGATCTCGGGAGATGAAGTCCGAAAAGAATCGGTCTAGCATGGCATTGGGACTCAATTTAGTACAATACACAAGAGGTGTATGACAATTTTTTATCTGGTTGCTGTACGGAGTATGTCCTTCCAAGAAGGACTATCCAGTTACATAAGGAGGCTGCATCGGCAATGAAATAGCCTTGGGCATCTCTTCCGATCATATTCGACATCTCGCGGGCAATGGTACACTTCCGGAATTCCACTTTTCCACAAGCTAGATTGTCCTTTTGACGAAAAGAAAGACATGCCACCGGGTATCTCAACGACAGGCGCCGTAAATGCGCCATGGAAATATTATACATGTTATGGGTAAACCGCTAGCAGCGACTATAATATATTTTCAAGGCACAGACTTCCTCGGCCTGCCCCGGCCTCGAGCAACGGGTGCCTTATCAATGGCTGCGCTCTCCAAGTCAGCAGGCATTGATTTCCTCGGCCTGCCAGCCTTCTTTTTTAGGGAAGATTTCGTGACGTTAGGTGAACTTCTTGGCTGCCCAACAATTTTGATATTTCTCCCTAGAGAGAAAATGGATTTAGGCGTAGCCAATAATTTGCCCATCGGCTTCCTTGATGTATCCTTGTCACTTGAAGTCGAAGAAGAGTCCGAACTAGATGACACATCTCCTTGATCCTGGTCATCTGCCCACTGAAGAGCTTTCAGCTTGGCTTTGCGATTCTCTTCGGCTAGCTTCTGCGTAGATTGCTGCACAGGAACGGTACTTGCTTCTGGTACTTCAATCGCAGCTTGCGTTGCCGACTGGATTGGAGGCAGAGAAGACTTAAGATCATTATTGAGCTGCAATTCGGGTGCTTTTAGAGGCGGAGAGGTCTGCTCTCGAGCTGCGGAAGATCTCTTTACACTGGAGAGCTCGTTCAGTGTAAGAGACTGGTCGCCCTCGCCTCGCTGGGCTAGGTACTTGGGCAACGGCCGCGGCCCTTGAGGTTTGTTGACTGGCACGAACGAGATCGCCTCCTCTTGAGCAGCCTCGGAGTCACTGGAAGGTTCGGTATATTTAACTGATTTCTTCCTTGTATCTTTTGCCGGAGCCGAGGCTGTCAAGGACTTAGGAGCTTTGCGCTTTCGAGTTGAGAACTCCTCGTCTAGCTCCTCTCTTGTTTTCCTTTTCTTAGGTGGTGCAGCAGGCACCTCAGCATGGGTGACCGAGGGTAGATCTGACTGTAACAGGATTGGGGCTTCTTTTCTGATGGCTTGGATTCCATTGGTCGCTCTAGGTTGTGGGAGAGCGGTACGGATGGCGGCCAATTTGGTTTTGGGGATTAGCAATGTTACTCGCAGGCTCTTTCCAGTGATTGATGCTTCAGTACGGATATAGCCATCACCTAGCCTTGCGTCTTCGAGCATTTGCTCGAGCTGAGTCAGGTGAGGGGAATCAGCATCGTTGTGTTGTGGTGGCGGTACAGCATCACTCTCCAATATTTTCCCCACTTTTGGTCTCGAGATGTTCGGTTGAAGGTAGTTGCTTGGTTCCTTTGAAGGTGAGGACTGAGACATGGTTGGATCCGGATACTCGTACGCAATCCCATTGCTTGTGAAACCCAGGCTTTGATTATTTTGATCGATCATGTCCGCTATCGGCGCCACGGAATAAGGACGTTGGGTTTCTGGGGTCGTATCACGCTGGTGCCTCTCCCAATCCATTTCGTCGTCCGATGAAGATACGCTGCTTGACCTACCTCGGCCTCTAACATGGACCCGATGTGACGATTGGAAGTGGTTTCTGTCTGTGCCAGTCTTCACCGAGTCTCCGTTCACATGCATGCTGGGGGTATGCATACTAAGCATGGGGTCAATCGGGATACCCGGTTCTGAGCATACTATCATAGAATTAGGATATTGGCTCTGGCCGTTCACGGGAGTGTGTTCTTCTTCGTCCACGTAGTTCTCATTCAGTGCCGGATCTCTGGCTCTAGTTTGTTCCGCCTCGTCTTTTCGTCGATTCAGTCGTCGATTATCTTGTGGGTGGTCATCTCCTGTCTTTTTGATCCATTTCCCATTCGACACACTGAAATCGACAAGACTCTCCACGCTCCTTGGATCCGCGACTTTCCTCGTATCATGTCCAAGCATTGTGCCACTGGGTTCGTAGGGCTTGAACCCGGCAACAGTGCCACACTTGGCCACAGAACAAATTTTGAGACAATGCGGGCACTCCCAATTCGGGTCTTCCATCACCGTCAATGGCATTAAATCGAATCCACGAAAGAGGCTGCCATAGCCATAGTGACGGTCACACTTGGTGCAGGGCGCCAGCTTCCAACGCAATTCCGGATGTTGCGAAACGTGGTCTCTTGCATACTCCTTGCCAAGTTTATCAAGATTGCGCTTCTTTGGCTTTTTTATATTTCCTTCATCATCGACCTCAATCTCGTCATCTCCATTCTTGGAAAACCCAACTTCTGGTAGATGTCGCTTCTCGAATGTTGTCAGCACAGGCAATGGGTTTTGAGGATCACTCCAAGGCCGGATCTTCAGTTGCTCTTGACAAACTTGAGCCAATGTTTTCTTGCCCAGGTTTCGTCTCTCCACATCCAATGGCTGAGGAGACTTGTCGTTCGAACCATTTTCGAAATGAATGATCTGTTGTCTCCACCTTTCATGCTTCTGTACAAGCTCTTGCCAAGAAAATTGCTCTACCCATTTGTACTTTGACAGACAGCTACAGCTGCGGCCCATGGCAAAACACTCCATGCAAATGTCATAGGTATCGTCGTCCCCATTCTCGAAGGTTACGATACAGGTGGTGCAAGTCAAGAAGCGGTTGAAGATGTTGCAACGACAGTATGAGCATGTGACGAAGCTCTCGTACGGAAGATACTGGCCACGTTTCTCAGATGGAGAAACAGGAGCTAGCATTTCAGAGAGCAGTATCTCCGTATACAGAGCGAAAAGACGCTTGAAATCTTTCTGAAGCTGACGTATTTTCTGACTGTAGTCGATTTCCATTCGTGCCTGATGATTCGGTGCCAATCGTCTCTGCATATCAGCTTGGGTTAAGAGATCGGAATATTTCATCAATGCAAAATAGATGATGGCTTTGTTCTTGTACTGCTCGTCACGGCAGACAATTCTTGCTCTCGGTAGTGCCTCGTGCAGGGCCATTTCGAGTGTCTCGACTGTTGTTCGATTCCAAGCCACTTTCATAGTGACTGTTCCACGATTCCATACTTGGTGGGGAGCTAAGGGAGGAATAAGGATAAAGTCTCCGACTCTTTGATCCACGATGTACGTCTTGAAGGGTGCAGCTTTCCAGGCATTTATCTGGGCAAAATGCGACTCTACTTCGATGTCATGTCCCAAGGTTGCTAACCAGTATTCAGACACCGTGTGCCGATCGTTTGTTTCTGTCATGAACCATATCGACGAACCGGGCTTTGTGGGCTTGCCGTGTCCGTCTTTGAGACCTGAAGTCTCCACCATTATATTTTGTCCCAGGCTGGCACACATCTCTCGATGGGCAGGTGTGTATGTACCCTCATGGCCGATATAGCACATCATGTTATCTGCCCTCATAGACGGCGGAAGACAGCTCATCAGGTCTCCTGCTCGAGCCACACCCAGTCCCTTCATATTGCCCGAGCCTGGCTCCTCTGTAGATCCTGGTCCACCAACGTCTCCAATGCTTTCGTTGAGGTAGAAGACGCTTGGCGGCATCTGTTCCTGTAGCTTGTCATGCCATATCTGCGGGCAGTCGATGTCTTTCAGATATATTCTCTGACGATCGCGTTCTTTGTAATTCTGTCGGTTCCATTGGTCCGTGAGCTTCGACATGTTGTTAAGGTAGTGACCAATCGAGAGGGTCATGTTCTGCTGTTTGCTCAGATTGCGTGCTTGTTCGACTGTATGACGAAATTAAAAGCTGATTGCTTGACGTGCCAATCATACTTACATTTCTTTCCACAATTGTCTTGCAACCATTGACTTGTGAAGGTCCACTCATCCAGGCGGTGTTGGAACCCTTCGACAACGAGGGGCTTTCCTCCAAGAATGACGTGCAGCAAGACCAATTTGTCGAAGGCTTCTAAGCCTTGGGTTTCGATCATATCACATGATATTCTCGTCACGTACTCAAAGTTTGGAGTCTCCTCAACTAGCGAGGCAAGGTCGAGGTCTGGAGGGATAGGGTCAAAGGCCGCCGACGGACGTTGAGCAACCATACTGCTTGTAAAGAAGGGGCCGACTTGAATCTATGCAAACATGCGACGGTTTCCCCCGCAATTTGGAGGTGCGCAAGCAATGTTGTAGGTGAGGAAAGGAAGATAGTCGTTGGGCGCAGCGCTCAGCACTCAGTTGACCTAGCGAGCCCACTCATCTCAACAGCGATAGCCCACGCGCAGGACCTGAACCGAGGCTGGCTTGGTCTGGTAGTGACAGAATGAGAAGTGTAGTTTTGAATTATAAGCTTGAGGGGAAATGCCCGGTAGGTTGTTGGGTATATGAGTGTGTTTATGAATTCTATCAAATGTTGAAAGTGAGCAGCTCGGCAGAAACTCAAGTCTCCTCCGCGCGCCTAAGGTAGACCGTAGCTAGAGTAGTGTGCCAAGCCTAAGACGCAAGTACCCCTACTTTCTTAATTCTTGGGAAAGCTAGAAATTAGCCGTCCCGCTAGTACCCCCTTCACACAAATTTCTATGGTAGAGGTGTAAGCTATTTTTTTTCTTTTTATAACTATATTAAAATCTTATCGTTATTAAATATAGCTTCTAATATATAGAATAAGAGATCCTATAATAAATTTAATAAGTAAGCTAAGAATCTTATTATTAATATTGCTAAAGAGAGGCATAAATTATTAAAATCTACGTAAAAATTAGCTAAATCTATTTTTAAGAAGAAGAAGAACTCTTTATAAGCTAATATTAATAATACTAGCTCTTCTCTAATTTAGTTTAAGTCTATAAATAAGTCTACTAAGTTATCGATCTATATAATTAGTATAAGTATTCTTTAAAAGAGAAAGAAATTATAATTAGATAGCGGTTTTTTTAATAAATTTAATTATTATATATTCTATACTGCGGTTATTTAGATAGTTAAATAGAAGACTAATAAGAAGAGCTATAGAACTATTCTTTAAAGCGCTATTATAATACTTACTTACTTAGATAATATAAAGGCTATAGATCTTCGTTACGATAATAAGAATAAATAAAAGATAATTAATAATTTAGCTAAAATTTAGTTATAGAAAAAGAGAAAAAAAGTTATTATAAAAATTATATATATTTATAGTTCTAAGTTAAATTCTTTTTCTAATTTAAAGTTCTTTAGTAAAGAACGTTTACTATTAACTAAAAAGTAGAAGAAGAATAAGACTTTTAATAAAGAATTCTTCTTTAATAAGTTCTTTAATAAGAGCTTTTCTATACCGTTCAAATCTAATAAAAAGAAGAAGAAAAAGAAGGCTAAAAAGCCTATAATAGAAAATATAACCGCTAAGTAAATAAGATATATAAAAAAGATATAAAAACTAAATAAAAAGATTAGATTTAAGAGCTATAAACTCTTAAAATAATAGAATTATTAGAAGACCGGCTACTTAGAAAGAATATATTATTATTAATAATTTAATAGTATTACTAGAAGGTATTATCTATTTAGTAATATAATAATATCTTATTAGAATAAAGCTCTAGTAAAGAAGAATCTTAGTATTTTAATTAAAATATTATTTATATATATTTAGAAGTAGCTACTATAGTAATAAGACTAAATCTATAAATTAAGATTAACTAAAAAAGAGACTAAGTTAGTTAAAAAGAAAGATTTAATAAATATTAATACTTTTATTACTATATCTATACTATTTATTAGTATCTTATTAAATAGATTAAATATCTCTACTTTAACTTTATCTATATTAGTCTATTCTTTATATTAGCCTTAGTCTTAATCTTAGCCTCTATTATAACTAGATTATTTGTCTTAATCTTTATATTAGTTAATGCTTCCGCAGCCTTATTATTTTACTTAATAGTAGTATATACTTATTTAGTTTTAACTTTAAAGCCTAATAAGATTATTATCTTATCTTAGTATAGTTAATTAATCTTTCTTTTAAATAATATAGCCGTTAAGTAGTCCTATATAAGTAAAAGACGATATAGATAAATTAAAAAAAGTATATTTTATTTAGTAAATATAGAAAAGTCTTAATAAGATAATAGTATTTAAAGACGCTTTAGAAAAGATCGAATTAGAGATCTATATATTAAAATAGCTATATTAAATACTACTATCTAAATAGAAAGAAATAGAAATATTAAGAGAATTAATAACTAAATTTAAAAATAAGATTAAGAATTTTATAAAACTACTATATAATTATACTACTATAAGGGCTACTACTTTAGCGAATTAATAGTCTAACTCTTTAGATACTCTTATAGAGACTATACTCGAGACTGATAATATTATAAATTAAGATAGCGAGAAAGATAATAAGAAAAATAAGAAAAAAAAGAATAAATAATCTTATTTAAATATATTAAATTTTAAAAATTAAGATTTAATAATTTATAATTAGTATTAGATTATCTACTTAAGTCTTAATCTTTAAAATTTAATATTTTAAAAACTATTTAATAACTATCTATATAATTTTTTTTAAATAGTATAAATTAAAGAATTAGAAAGACGTATTTAAATAGTTTAAGAATTATTTAAATCGAGTATAATTTAATAGCGTAATATTAAAAGAAAATAATTTATTTTTAAATATATTAAAAATTTTAATTTTTATTACTTATTTCTTATTATTAAAATAATTCTTTTTTTCTTCTTTATATAACTTCTCTTCTTTTTTTTTATATTTATTTATAAATATATTAGTATATACGAAGTAGATCTTAATATACTTTTTATTATTATAAATCTATACGGCTAGTTCTAAGTATTATCTAAAGAATATATACTTAGCTAGCTTAAAGTACCTCTTTAATTAGATCTTTAAAATTAAAAAGAACTCCTTAATAAAGTTAAAATTAGATAAGTAGAAAAATAAATATAAGATTAAAATATCTTATTTCTTATATAATTATCTAATATTTAAAGCGTAATACGTTAAGTAGTTATCTATAATAATAACTAATTTTAGACTAGAAAATAAATTATAATAAAAAAAAATCTTATTTTAAAGAAACTATTTAAATTAAATATTATTAATACTTTTTTAATAAATATAATAGTAAAGAATTCTATTAGAGTAATACGCTAATAATACGCTATATCTTTTAGATTATTTAATAGATATCTAGATTACTAGTTGAATTCTAAAGACTATATAGCCTTATTTTTTTTATATTATATACTTATTAACTACGGATTTATCTAGAAAGATCAGTATATTATATATAAAGTTATTAAGCTTTAAAAAGTACTAATTATAATATATTTATAAGCGTTTTATAATCTTTCTATATAAGCTTTTTTAACTGATTTTTATAACGCGAAGAGTCTTTAATATTATAGATATATTAATTACGAGATCGAATTAATTAAAGAGATTATATTATATCTTATCTTAGTACGCCTATAGCTTACTTTTAATAAAGGTATATAATTTAATTCTCGTAGTTAGAAAAATCTTAAACGATTACTCTCTTTTAATTATAGTAAGTATAGTATAAGTATTAAAGATAAGAAGATTATTATAAATATAATATATAATAGACTTTCTAATATTCTTAGCCTTAATAATAGTAACGATATCTATATAGTATAATATATAAGTTATAATATAGTTTTTTATAATATCGCTTAAGGAAAAAGATATTTTAAAATTTTCTATCTATTAATAAGAGGTTTTAAAGAAGAAATATTAAGAATTCTATATATATAAGTAAGTATAGTTTTAAAATTATCTACTTAAGCTATTTCTAGATATTAGAATAGTTATAAAAAGAAAAAAAATAGCTTATACCTTTACTATAGGAATTTGTGTAGAGGGGGTACTAGCGGGACGGCTAATTTCTAGCTTTCCTAAGAATTAAGAAAGTAGGGGTAAGGTAAAGTATCTTACCGTACCCCCTCTCGCCCTGTGCCCCTCGACCCAAGGTACTCACTACTGTTGTCGCCTTGTAGGTATTTTGATACATGTATCTGGTATTGGTATTTGGCTTCAATCGCAGACGAGACTATGACCTTATGGAGAGATTACCTCTTAGACCTTTGATTGCAGATGAAACGCTACTTTCCCTTGCCTCCGCCTGAAAAGCTTCCTTCCTCGAGATAAGACGTGTACAAGACTTCAAAGCGATTTTGCACCTTATGTATTCTCAAGCTTAATGCCTTGTAAGGTGTAGGGTATTGGAATACTTGGTCTCTCTCTCTCTCAAAGTCCCTATTGTGCACTGCAATTGAGGCGATTTTCTCAAATTGTCATCGTGAGCTTCGAGAGTCTACAGAATCAAGAGAAACAAAGCGTCATGTCCTAAGGCTTCGACGGCTGTCGAAAATGTTGTCCATGGGACCCCGGTACGGATTGAAGGCGACAAAGCGATGCTTTTCACGACGTTGCATCTCCGTTCCGAGCAGGACGGGCTTTTTATCATCCTGCAGGAACAGAATGCTGTGCTGCTCAAAATATAGGACTACAGAAATTTCCACTTCGACCCAAGACCTCTTTACGACATCTACAAGGCAGCGACCAGCCTGTGCGGCTCTAGAGAAGAGGTTTGCTACTTTACCGTGGATACAGTATAGAAAATTTTCCAGATCTACTCACAGTGAAGCTGTACCTTCTTCCGCAACGGTCGTACCAATTTACGAAGCTCCTCAGACCGGTTTCATCTCCTACCTACCACAGACCTGGATACCATATGCGGAATTAATGCGCCTCGACAAGCCAGCCGGAACATATTACCTCTTTTTCCCATGTCTCTTCTCAACGCTTCTGGCAGCCTCTTACACAGCATCGAGCCTATCCCCTGTCTTAGCAACTACGCTGTGCTTCTTCAGTGGCGCGCTGATAATGCGTGGAGCGGGTTGTACCATCAATGACCTCTGGGATCGCAACCTCGACCCCCACGTAGCCCGCACACGTCTTCGCCCAATAGCTCGCGGGGCAGTCACACCCTTCAAGGCTTTGACCTTCACCGGCTTTCAACTCTTGGCAGGTCTAGGCGTCCTCTTGCAATTTCCGCCCTCGTGCCTCTACTACGGCATACCCAGTCTCTTGCTCGTTGCCACCTACCCTCTTGCCAAAAGAGTCACACACTACCCCCAATTCGTGCTGGGGCTGACCTTCTCCTGGGGTGCGTTCATGGGGTTTCCAGCGTTGGGCGTGGATCTGCTGGCGGACGCTGCAGCGTTGAAAGCCGTGGCGGCACTGTATGCAAGCTGTGTTTCCTGGACTGTATTGTACGATATGATCTATGCCCATATGGACATAAAGGACGATGCGAAAGTAGGCATCAAAAGCATCGCATTACGGCACGAGAAAGAGACGAAGGCTGTCCTGTCCGGCCTGGCAGTTGTTCAGGTCGGCTTACTGGCCGCGGCTGGATCAGCCGTAGGTGTAAGTCCAGTCTTTTTCATAGGCAGCTGCGGCTCTGCAGCTGCTACGTTGGGCGTTATGATATGGAAAGTGAGACTAAAAGAAGTAAGTAGTTGTTGGTGGTGGTTTAGAAACGGAGCATGGTTGACTGGAGGGGGGATTGCGGGTGGAATGCTGGCGGAATATATGCTCAATTCCGAAGCGACCGGCTCTGAAGACTAGCTTTGCATACGAAGTAGGTTATTGATACCATTTTCCAAAGCCAGCCCACGAAGACGTGGCCACGTGCTATCCTAGCTTTCTGCCAGATACCATGCTTCTAATATCGGTTTTCGCATGCAGTGCGTTACACGTAACATCATGATTCAGTTACTCGGCCGCCTCCGCCTCTTTGACTTCTTCCACCGCGCTGCCCTCTCTGATTGCCTTCTGAGACCGCTCCATTAGTTTGAGCGCCACCTAGACCATCACCAGCCCCCATGGTCAACGCCGCGGTGGCTAACCGGTTTGAGAGGTCGATCTGTGTGCGAATAGTGTTTGCGAGATATGAAACGACAAGGACGTCTTGAATATGGTTGTTGCTGCAAAAAGTCAGTAGATGTAACGGATTCGGGAGATTTGTTCAGACTCACAAATCCCGTTCAATGTCCTCCGGATCTACCTTTGGCGCCAGCGCCAGAGCATTGAGTAGAAATTGACCGAGTGCGCTCGATGGTGGGGCTTCCTCTTCTATGACAGCTTCGACGTATTTCGATACCCTCTCCAACATTGCAAGAACCTCTTCAATAGCCCTTTCTAAAGACTCAATATCCGTCGTGACGTTTGCCGTCCTGTCCTTATTATCTTTTGCTCCCGAGATCAGATCCAGCCCACTCTTCTCCGCCTCTCCGTATCGAATCTCATGCGGCACGGGAGTGAATGCTGCACTATCCGCCGCCCTCTCAGCCGTCACTCCGACAGGTGCGGAGATGTACGTCCGAGCCTCGATCTCTTTGCCGGGATCCGTACTGATCGTCAGATGAACCGCAGGATGCGGCCAGGTTCCGTCGCCTTGCCCGCCGTAGAAATTCTGGATGAGGGCGGAGAAGGTATTGAGCTCCGCCGATGTAGCGTACCATCCGACGAGCACCTCCTTAGGGTTTGCTTTCAGGTGGAGTCCTAACATCTGCTTTTGGTACTCCATGTCGACCTCGACCTGCTCTTGGGTTTCCGTGTGTCCAACAGCGAAGCAGTTCCTAATCTCCACTTCTTGGCCATCTTCGCTGCGCACGCCGAGCAAGGTTCCTATTACGCGTTCTTGGTCTGCGTTGCGGCGAAGAGAGTGATCTAGTATGGAGAAAATAGCCTAGGATACGCTTAGCCAAGGCTGTGAGAGCGACTTGGATTAGAAAATCACCTGTGGTTGTATTATGACATTTAAAGGAGCTGTGGTCGGCTGGGAGCCTACTGCTGCAGGACCAAGAGGCCTTGCGAGGTGGAGGAAGGAGTCGGCTTCGACCATGATTCTTGGACAGACCGTCTCTCTATTGGCTCTTGGGCTCCACTTGTGCAACTCGAATCGACTTTTGGATTCAAAATTCGTGGAATTCTACTCTGCGCGTGAGCAAAGAATTATTGAGTGACGGCGGCTTTGCTGCTCCAAGTTGTGGGAAAAGGAATAGAAATCTTGGCACTCCGAGGCTGCCCTAAGACTAGACTCCTTAAGGTAGAAGAGTACTCGCTAATACTACGAGTAGTAAGGTACTTATCTACCTTACTGTGCCAAGGACTGCCTTTTCTCGCAACCTTTGTGAGTACTCTCGCCCGCCTCTTGCTCTTTATTCGCTATCATCAAAGCGACAGGGGTGCCGAATTTGCTCGGCAACAGCCCTTCTCCATTCAATCCAGCAGCATCAACACCAAGTGTTGGCAATTCACGCCGACAACCCAGATCCAAATCTCCGAGATTCCCACGGGGAGGCCAGGCCAACATTATCTGTCTAGGAGAGTGGATAGTGTCAAATTTCCAGAATCCCAGCAGAAAAAGAACTGAAAAAAGAAGTGGAGAATGCTGTGTATCTGGAGGTATATCGTCTTGGTCTATCAATATTCCGAAGGAAGAAATCTAACCACATATCAAGCCTCCCCTGGAATCGCAACGGTTGAAGCCAGAAAGCTCAGCTGCAGGTCCTTTGTCCTTAGCTGCGGACGGGCAAGAACCTCCACCACGAAGTTTCATCGCTCCATTACTTTTGAGCTCTGGGGACTCAGTAATCGCAACCGACCTGACAGATTTCCTTTCCTGCGACCTGCAGCGAGAACGTCATTTGCGCAGCCACCGAGACCATAAGCTTGTAATGCAGCTCCATGTACTGTTCTCCGGTCTTGGACCTCTTTATCTTGAACATCTCTTTTGGCACCTTGTTGAGATCCGCGGTCAAAGTACAGTTCTGTTTGACGACGCCTAGCAGACAGCAGATTAGATTCCATCCTTCTGTCGAGAGGTAGCCCCAAAACCGAAGCTCACCTTTGGTGGGATGCCGAGGCTCTCTTTCAATCGGACATTCGAGAAGAACCTCTTTCACGATAAGGTCCTTTGCGGGTACGTCTTCGTCGAATTTCCGATAGAATGGGAATTCAATCTTGCGGCTTCTGAGGATATCATCATCCTAATTGGAGCTTGTGTGAATAATATGATGTCAACGACTGCTTTCGAAAAGATTGCATACCTTTTTGATATACCAAAACATGATCTCAGATCGCCAGACATCTTCGTAGGTATCGTAGTACTTTTCCTGTCCCTTATCTCGATCCGGGTCGTGGATTGCACCGGCTGCAACACCATAATGCTTCGGTGCGATGTTTGTGACTACTTTAGCTTCCTGGGGGAGCTGGCTGAGAACAGCACCTCTATGTTCAGGTCATCAACAAAGATTCACACCATCGTGGATGGAAGGAATGTACCTCACGATGGCAGACCAACTGGTTGCTATTAGTATCAAACGTCGAGCACTTGGAAAGTGTTGAACTTACGCATCATCAGGTTGGATAACTTGTATGTCAGGATGAGCTGTAGCGATGGCCTCACGAAGATAAGCACTCGAGCCAAAACCTCCCACCAAGAAGATAGCCTGCAGAACTGTTAGCCTTGTCTCGAAAATGACCTCACGGGGTATTTGCTCACCTTAATCGAATCTTTGGGGTGCTTTTCTCTTACACGCTTGAGGTAGACCAAGTTGACTTGCTCTGCGACGAGCTTGTCAATTTCTCTGAACACCGGACTAAAGATCTCGTGGAGAGCATTCCTGAGTATTTTGAGTCAGCCGGAGGATTTGTCGGAAATGCGGAAACATGGACGTACCCCGTCAACGTGATGCAATTGGATTTGATTCTTTTTGCAGGATCGTCCTTGAGATTCGCCATAGGGAAGTTGATGTATTGATCCTCGTCGTCACGAGAGCGGAAAGCAGGCTTAATGCTTTCATCAAATTGTTTCATGGCTAGTCGATATCCGTTGGTTTCCCTTAGCTCAATGTATGCCCTCTCGCCTACGATATCTTTCACCCATTCCTCGAATCGCTTATTGAGCATGAGGGAGCCGGCAAGACCACCTGAACAGAGAGAACATGAGTATTCCATTCGAAATCGCAAGGTATATTACTTACCAGTAGGTCTAACGAGCTCTCCAAGCTCTAAGGGCGCAAGTCTTTGGATCTCATAGGAGACAAGGTCGACGGTGCCACCGCCAGCATCGCATATTACAATGGCGTCCCCAGCCTAACGATAAATGTATTAGAGAAAAAGCTCTGGCAAGTATCATGCTTTCGGCCTCTGCGTACCTCGAGGCCTTTTCTCTTGAGAAAATGCAACGTGAACAGGGCTGCAGCTTCAGGTTCCTTAATGAGCGTTATTGGATGAATTCCAGCATGACGAGCAGCCTAAATACTATGTGAGCAGTCTCAATAAAACCATAGCACCCAGCAATACCTTTAAAGTGGCGTCCTTCGCTTTATCGCTCCATATTGCAGGGACAGACAGAATGAATTGCTTCTCAAGCAAATCCAGGAAGTTCTTTGGATATTTTCCCTCGATCTTCCTCATGGCATGCTCGTATATTGCTCCGATATAATCCGTGGCCACATCTAAGGCAGGTTTGCCAAGTTTCTTTAGCTCCGCCTCCGTGTTGCTTTGGGGAACGTAGAGAGGCTTTTCTTGATAGGGATCAAGTAGCAACTTGATGCCTTCAATTTTCTCTTGGAGGGTTCGCTCGAGCTCATAGCCCCATTGAAACGACTTTGAATCGGAGTATTTGATAGTTGAAGGGGCTTTCGGAACACTTCTTCCTTTCGCACCAGGCCATTCGGTAATTGTGTAAACTTGGTCGGGCTTCGTTGTGAAGACATAGGCGATTCTGCAAATAATAAAATCAGTCCGTATCAAAGTGACGAGGAAGCAAGAGCAAGACAGGATATTGACATACCCGCTGTAAGTAGTCCCGAAATCGAGACCAATGATCAGTCGATCAACGTTGTCGTCGGAATCACCAATATCCAATTTACGCAGTTGCTCGCTGACACGCGAACCTGTTCTCTCCCCGGTCATTTTGACCTCTTTAGACAGTGACCCTCAGTAGAAATGCACAATCTCGAGGCAAAGCAATACAGAATACGAGGAAATTAGGTCGGTGGGAAATAGAAAGGCTGGCTAAAGATATGGTTCATTCGAAGTATCCAGGACGAGGCTGATATTTGTATCACATCCAAAGGTAGCCTGCCTCCTGAGGCAGACTCATTTGGTAATAATCGTGCCCCTGGCCGAGGAACGCCGAGGAACGAGGCTGAGTTTGGGGCACCATTAAATGGAGAAGGCTGCGACTGTGAAAAATGCTGTCGAGGCTGTGTAGACCAATGAGCGCGTCTGCAAGATGGCATTATTTCACAGCCTGGCGCCCTGCTTTCTCGGGTGGTGCTTTGGCTTATATTGACACAGAGATTGGCTCATTCAGGCCATACCAGTTGCCTTATTGGTAAATTTAGCGTGGAAGTCGTCGCTCGTAATAGGGAGACAGGGATCTCGTTTTGTGGTTCTTTATCAAGTGTGCTGCACGCGATGGAGCTCTCTCAGCCTGATCATGTTGAGGTAATAAGCGAGCTTCAGCCTTGTGCCGCAACGATGATCGTCTCCAAGCGATAAAACCAGAACCTGAATCGTCGCTCTTGGCCCATCGTCGAGTCAAACACATATACTCCGCTCTTTACAGGCAGGCGAAAGAGCAGCTGTGAATCAGCAATGGCTGAACTTGGACAGGACATGGACGTGGATTCTCATCCAGTTGTACCACTCCAAGGTTCCAAATCTCCACGGCCTTGGGAAATATCCAACTT
This sequence comes from Parmelia sp. 050094, assembly GCA_018257885.1. NCBI lineage: Eukaryota > Fungi > Ascomycota > Lecanoromycetes > Lecanorales > Parmeliaceae > Parmelia > Parmelia sp. 050094. Next base: position 243,774 of record JAEUBB010000005.1, read on the forward strand.
TCGAGAGACCATTACCGCAATCTTCACACAGATGCTAGGTCCTATCAGGGAGGTGGTGCGAGAGGAAGTTTCAAATGCACTCACTTATGAGCAAAGAGAGGTGAGTGAAGGTATCTTCCATCAAGGCTGAATGACTCGATGATTAGCCAAAACCATTCGCTGACCCAATGGTAAACAGCAAAAGCATCCTGGTCCGGATCCTGCGATACAAATCCGCGAGCTTAAGGACCAACTCGGGCAGTCCATAGCAGAAAAAAATAGCCTTGACGATCAAGTCGATCGTTTGAAAGAGGCTGTCAGTGAGCGAGATGCAAGGAATAAAAAACTGCAGCAAGTCATCATAGAGAATAGTCAGAACATGACTCCGCCAATGGACGACGAAGTTGTCACCTTGTTCAAGCAGCTCGATCATGACATCATGAAAATTGTGAAAAAACACTTCACAAAGCCAATCAGGTCTGCAGAACCAGACAAAGTGTTATGGAAAGAATATAAGCCTCTGTCACCAGAAAACCGGGAGTTGTGCTTGCGAGCATTCATCGCTGATGACCTTCACGCGGAGTTCTTCAACCGAAAACAAAGGATTTTTGGCCTGGATGCTAAGCGAGAAGAGGCAATGAAAGGGTTTGAATTGATGCTTGAAGATAGCCGCAAAGGTCAGTTTCTCTTTCTTCCACCCACCGGATCTGGTTGGAACTTATTCAATTGTAGTGAGTGAGGCCGACATCACTGATTGGCGTATACGGACGGTCTCTTGTGCACAAAAGCTTGGCCCTGGACGCAAAAGCCGCCGCTCTCGTGATCTAGCCTATGACATGGTTCAGGATCTGCGGCCTGTTGGTCCACAGAAGGTTTTCGAACAGAAGGACGCAGAGGAGACCATGACAGCGATATACGACACAGCTTTAGATATCGCGATACTGTTTCGCAGCAACACAGTGTCTTACTCTTGGTTGCAAAGAAAGCCGCCATCCAGTATTCTCATATCAGAAAGCGAAATCATTGGGTCAATTGGGTCAACAGATGCCGGTCGCCCGGCAGAGCTATGCAAGCCATGCAGGATTGTCTTCGGAGCAGCTGTCAAGAACCAGCATACTGAGGAAGACAGAGTGGTTCTTACCAAATCGGAGATAATGGTAAGTTGATGACATGTTGGAGGGCAATATTCAATCACCATTCCCGCAATGGGTGAGTATCAGTCGGCTCTTGTTGCTGGCACAATGTGTATTTGCCGAAAGGGTTTGGTGAAGTCGTATGATTACCTTAGTGCAAAGTGTGGGAATGGAGATAGACACAAGGCCTTCGCTGAGAGTGACTCGGGGGATTTAGCAAGCGCGATAGTAAGAAGGGTTTCATCTGACAAGGAAGAAATGACAACGAGAATTCCATAGACGCTTCTTGAGGGAAAGTGAGGTACCTTAAAGTAAGGTAAGGTAATCAATCTTTGCCTTTTCTAGCGCTGGGTATAGTATATTAGCCTCGGCGTCTACGGTAGTGTAGTAAGGTAAAGTATTTTTCGGATTACGTGGTGATGGATGATTCTCAGGTTAGGTACGTTAGGTACGTTAGGTACCTGCTACGCCAAAGTTTTTGATGATAGCCAAGGTAATGAATAAGGTATACAAAATCATATGACTGGCTAGGGCAAATCTCAACACTCCTACTCCGTACTAACTGCTTACTCAGGCCTCTCGTACCACTCCGAGTATACCCTCATCTACGTCCCACAGTCCATATAGCCTCCTGGCCTAGCTCCCTCTCGTCCTTGACCTTTAACCTCACTCAAATCACATCACCGCTCAATCGCTCGCTCCCAGGTGGGTGGGAAGAGTGCTCCATTTGCTGCTCCCTCTGGCTACGTGGCCTGAAGCCATTACCTGACTCTCTACATTCCATTGTCTCGGGTCCCTGCCTCGAACCTTCTTTGTTCTCGCAAATCTACCAATACACATGGGACTTCCCTGCCTACTCCCTGCAGGATTTCCGTGCGTACACACGATAGGATTGCCGTTGCCCAGCTCGACGTGGGACTTAGGTACGTACACCGCCAAACACGCTCTTCACCGAGTCACCCGTCATTGTCATGATGGAAAGCACTTTTCCGGGCCCATAACCTTTTGGAAATATGAGTGAACGATGAATGTCAGCTGCATGAAAATTCTGACTACATGCAAGCGATAGGACTGAGCATTTAGGTTTAGGGCTAGACCCTTGCCGTACCGTGCAACCTTGGGCAAAGTAGAATCTGTAAAACTTCCCTCGTCAACCCAGGTCTAATAAGAGAGACGTGGTCAGGAATTTCCATGTGCTTGGCATACATAAAGGCAAATTATAATCCAGCGGGAGATGGCGCCTTCCTCCGGCAACAGATCAAATCTCCGTGGAGGAAGCGGTCATCGAGGGAAAATAGCTAATAGGGCCACTGCTCCAGGTCGTGGAAGAAGCAGAGGCAGCGATGGCCATGCAGCAAGAGCAAGAACGGGAAATGCTTTCTACTCGACACGAGTCGAAGAACAAGTTGAAGTCGAGCCTGAGAATGAAGTGGAGAGTTCAGCAGATGGATCGGAAAGCGCATTTTCAGAACCTCTGGATCACAGCGACGATGAAGATGTTCCGAAGCAAGTCGTCAAACCATACAGCGCACTTCTACAATCTTTGAGCACAAATAGAGGCGAGCCGCTGCCAAAAAAACGCAAAGTCAAGACGACTGAAGTCTGCTTGGAACCTGAAATACCAGCAAATGATCTCGATCAAGTTGAAGAGCTAGAAGAGATCGATGACTTTGGTGTCGATGGCGCCAAGGACATTGATGATCTCCAAGACGACCACGATCCTTTTCTGAAACACTTTGCACAATGTGAGGATACAAAACTCTCAAAAGGAATCCAGGATGTCAAAAACGGTCGTTGGGCAACCAGCATATCCGACTCGAAACTTGAAGGGGGCTTCTTATTCAAGGTCCCCCAACTTTCCGCTTCGACACTTATGCCGGTCTCGAGCATTACTCCAGGTATAGACGACCTACGGCTAAAGCAAAAGCTGCAAGGGCCCGCGATGAAAGCATTACCATCTCTCGACAAAGTGACCGGGAGTGTCACTTCATCTATTTTCAACTACAGAGACGTGCTGTTCCCCCAAAGGACTTTGGAAAATGCTGGGATGTTGAGAAGGCTGATATGCCTACATGCATTAAATCACGTCTTCAAGACACGTGATAAAGTAATTAAAGATAATGCACGTCTTGCGAAGGAAGATACGGAGCATTTGGAGCTCCGAGACCAGGGCTTCACTCGCCCTAAAGTGCTTGTAATTTTACCAACAAGGAATTCATGCGTCAAGTACGTTGATACCATCATATCACTCTGTGAACCAGAGCAGCAGGAGAACAAAAAAAGGTTCCAAGACTCTTACACTTCAGGGGATGACAACTTCTCTGAAGACAAGCCCGAAGACTTTCGGGAACTCTTTGCTGGCAATGACGATGACATGTTTAGGCTTGGTCTGAAATTTACTCGTAAGACAGTCAAATTTTTTGCACAGTTCTACAATTCGGATGTCATATTTGCCAGTCCACTAGGGTTGCGTATGGCAATTGGGGCAGATGATCCGAAGAAACAGGATCATGACTTTCTCAGCTCCATTGAAATTGTGGTGCTTGATCAAGCAGACGCGATGCTAATGCAGAATTGGGAGCATGTGGAATATATATTTCAAAATCTCAATCTCCAACCGAAGGAGGCCCACGGCTGTGATTTTAGCCGGGTGAGAGACTGGTATCTCGATGGCAATGCCAAGTATCTTCGACAAACAATCCTATACTCCGGCTTCAACTTCCCGTCGCTCAATGGGCTCTTCAGTCATCACATGCTCAACGTTGCTGGAAAATTGAGATACTCGCAGGTGGAGGAAGGTGCCATGCTCGATTTAGGTGTTCCTACGAGACAGACCTTCTCGCGCTTCGATGTTACAAGCCCTGCCACTGCGCCGGACGACCGGTTTAAGTACTTTACTACTGTCATTGTGCCCGTCTTAACGAAGTATTCGAAGTATCGTGCCGGTGCAGGCCAAGGTGTATTGGTCTATCTTCCATCTTATGCGGATTTTGTACGCGTCCGCAACTATCTGGCCAGCTCGTCGGACACGCAAGATGTTTCTTTCGGCTCGATCTCTGAGTACACAAATACTCGAGACGTTGCCCGAGCTCGCAGTCACTTTTTTTCTGGTAGACACTCGGTATTGCTGTATACTGAGCGAGCTCACCATTTCAGGCGCTACCATCTCAAAGGCGTTAAAAGAGTCATCATGTATGGGCTGCCAGAGAATCCAGTCTTCTACAAAGAAGTAGTCGGAGGATATTTGGGTTCTAGCATCACATCAGCCAAAGTGAATGCTCGAGAGGCCAGTGTGAGGACGTTATTTTCTAAATATGATGCTCTCAAACTTGAGCGAATCGTTGGCACGGGAAGACTTTTGCCAATGATCAAGGAGAAAACTGGTGACACCTTTGATTTTGTTTGAGGCTTCTACGTGATAAATGCATGGATATCATGTGTAAAGAAAATTACCTGGCCTCGACCACATTGCCCTTGACTACATTGGTGGCTTTATATAAGTGGTACGTTCGAATAGCATCCCTGGACTCTAAAGTTTGACGGTATATGATATCTAGAAAAACCTCACTAGCTAGCTCATGGCCACTCTTAGGATGTGCATGGTGCACAACCGTAGGAGACGCACTTAATCAAAGATTGCTGTAAAATTAGGGAAGAGACCGAGTATAAATGTCCATTGGAACCATCGAAGGACGTTGGACGATAGAAAACTCCTCCAAAACAGCTTGTTAGCTCTTTCACATGGAATGGGAATTGGAAAATTCGTGCAAACCTCTTCCCCCCCCCCCTTTCTTCACCCATGTTCGTGACTCTCTTCGCCTCACCTCGCATTCAAACCCCCAAATTGCTTTTTATGAACAGAGCAATCGTGGTGCTTTAATCTCACTTTGACATCGCTTCGCCTCACTATCCAAGCTTACAATCATTCACCATACATCCAACTATTACTTGAATGGCTTTACTTGCTGCGATTCTTTACTGTGTAGTTCGATAATACAGTACGCCATGACTACAATTGATTTGTTGCAACGCTATTCAATCCACGGGGAGTCCATCCACGATGATAAGACATTACATGAAATGAAAGCCCTCCAAAGCAAGACGCCGGACCCGGATCCTTCCCAATACTTCGACGCAAAAACCAAGCTCTTGCATGAAATGCTTGATAGTGTCGTCAAAACCCTAGCCAACAACCAGTCGGAGCCTGCTTCCGAGTATGAAGGAACCCTCTGGAGGTCGCCTCTGCTGCCGAGGTCACGATCACCCGCCTACTCTGAAATCTCAGACTCTTTCGAATCGCCGGGGAGGATTGAGCACTGCACTCACGATCTCCTTTCAACTCCGATGTCACCAAGTTCTACCCAATTCAGAGGCCCGGATGGATGGCCATTGGGTGTCGAAGTTGCCATCAACGACTTCCAGAGGGGAAGACTGAGTACGGCGTTCTTGCAAGAAGAAGAGCTTCCTAACCGCTTGGTTTTCCGCAAGCAACAGCATCAGCAGCCTCATCTAGGGGGCAATAATGGTCGGAAAGGGCAAGAGACCGCTAGCTGCGAGAGTCTATCTTCTGATCAATTCGTTGACCGACAAGGGAGTACAGGTCTTGGGCCCCTTTCAACCCAAAAGCAGCAGATCAGTGCGCTTTTTCAACAGTGCGGCGAAAGGGCGGACCACCTAGACAGTGCGAGACTTGAGCCTCTGGCTTTCCAACAGCAGAGTCGCACACGTCCTCAGCAGCAAAACGATTGTGGGCACCGACAGGAGACGGTGGACTCCAACCTCGCTGAATCGCGACAACAGAGTAATGAAAAGACGCGCTTAGACGTTTTTTGCATACCAACTCTCTCTGCTCGAAGATATGGTGATGAGGGTAGTTCACTTGGGAATGACGTTAACACGGACCTTCATCCGGCTCTAGCGAATGGCAACGTGCCAATCGGGCTGGGTTTACAGAACGCGCACATTGAAGTCTCCATTTCCCCAACTTACAGTGAAAAAGTTGATGCATCTCACACCCAAACAGATGGTACATGTCTACTCCACACCGAGAGTCGGCAGACAGCGCTAAGCGATACTCTACCTCACAACACAGAAACACATGGGAATGTACACCAAGCAGAGCCACCAATCATCGCGTTGGCCGCCGCTCTCCATGGGAAAATTGAATCTTCCAAAACATTAGGCGTATTGGAAAGCGTCGGGGTGGAGAGCATTGATCGTGAGATTGGCTGTCAGAACACTCTCGAAGATAGTCGGAATGACACACTTCAGCTCATTGGGCCACTGACATCCGAGGACAGCGAGGCCAGTACTGACAGTGACGCCGCCACCTGGAACACATTAGGTCTACTCGAGGACATTTTGGAGGAAAGTGAAGACCCATTTCCCAGCACTTTAGCGCTCGATCGAGGCCAGCCTCAACACTTCACTCAAAGCTCTGCTGAATCTTTCGATCTTCAAGATTCTGAGGGGGCGTGCGAAAAACGCGACAGCATGGTCGCCCATCGAGGTCCTCTGACCGAATCATCCGCTCTATCATCGAGTCCACCGCGTGTTCCACCTAGATCAAATTTCACGATCAACCTTCCCAGCAAGCTCCAAATCGAATCGACCAAGACATCAAGCCACTGCTTTGTTGACGCGAAGCACTCTGTTTCAAATCTCTCCACTGGTACAATGGTGAAATTGAAGAATCTTGCCAATAAAGAAGGACGTCTCCCTGCAGCAGCTTTGGCAGAATTGAGAAAGGCTGCAGAGTCTCAACCGCATTTCCAGACCGGACCTGACTCACCAGAAGACCAGTCCCAAGCGGAGGTCCACCCATTGTTCAGGTTCAAATCATTCTCCCGTCCATTTTCCCCGCCAATCAAGACAGCCAACGACTCTGCACTGAAATACGTCTTTCAAGACAATGACAAGCAACAGGGATATGAAGATGAAGAAGGGGACAGTGTTGACCATCAGATCGCCATGAACACTCGTTCGTCGTTTCAACCAGAAGCTCAAGATGCGGAGAGCTTTGTCACTCACGCATGCATGAAAGAACAGGCATTACCGCCGCTCGACAAGGTGATGAACGATACAGTACCAAAGTATCTATGCAAGGAACATGACACGGTAGATCAGGCAGTTGAATATGTGGAGACATTCACCCCTCAGAGGTCCACTTTGAGATCTTCAAACGACACAACACTCATACCATCACTAGGGAAAGCAATACCTTCCTCCAGCTCCAGATCATCTACTTCGCCGTCAATAATGAACCGTCTTTCCATTTTAGCAGCTGCGTCGTCAGATCTTATGCCAACCCCCCTCTTCCAGCCTTCGATCTCGCCAGCAACGATGGGCTATTACACAAGTTCGGCGGATGGATCGCCCGCGTCATATAATTCTTGGGCCTCAACTCCCCATCATCATGAGCATTCTTGCAGCACACCTTCCACAGGAGCTACGTTCCCTACCAGCGCGGTTCCAACGCCGAATACACCTTTCAATAACGACGCGTCTAATGCTCACGGAATAAAGATGACACCAAGCTCATCTTTTAGCCAATACACCGGAAAATCATCTAGTCCTTGCGGCACCCCGACGACACCAAATTCGTCTTTTGGCGAACCTGCCGGCAACAAAGATTACCGACGCTCAGTCTCATTTTCCAGTATGTTCGCTCGTTATCATAAGGCGCGGTACCCTGACCTTCCAACTGCGGCGATGGGCGACTCCAAAATTCCTTCGAAACGGTCTGCTGAACAGGATCAAGCAAGAGAACTCACGAATGATCCGTTCACCTCCACCTGTGACAGCAGTGCTCAATTTGCTTTGATTTTAAGGGCACCAAGCAAAGAAGATTTAGCGGATACCCAAGCCACAGGCGTTGACAAATTCGACACCCCTACCAAGCGGAGCTCCGGTCGCTTTAGCATGCACAGGCGAAGCCTTAGCACCTCCGGTCGTCCCAACACAAACGAGGGTATTGAGCGTGCTCTTTCTAGCCTGATCTTCAACCCTCATCGATCTCACCTTCGGAAACGAAGCCACAGCAACTCAGCATCTATCAATAACACCGCAAGGCCAGACGGCAGCGGTCCAGGACATAGACGAAGCCTCAGTGTTCCGACCGATACCGTCGAACAAAAGTGGGAGGTTGCTCCGGCGCCGACACCGCTTGATCTGCGCGACGAATTCTCAATGCTTTACAGACCGGAACCGCCTGAGGCTGATGATCGTTACATCCCCCAGAAGGACGCCTTACATGGGATGAAGCAAGGACTGAGGAAAGTTTTCGGTCGTAAGTGAGCTTGGAAGGCATGTTTTCTGGCCTACCAACGTTGCGAGATGATCTAGCAGATTAACTGGTTCGGTTCAGAGAGGATGTTTCGATCCTTAGGGAGCTACAGCATCCAAGTCAACGTATAAATGTTTACAGCCCAAGAGATATAGCAGAAAATAGCAATGTTAATCATTTCTACAAGTCAACTGTGTGTCATATCTCAGAGCCGTAGAACTAGGGTTGAAGGTTCCCAGGACCGGACAAGGATGTCCTACCGTGTTTTTCAATGATTGCTCTTAATATATCTGCTGAACTTTTAGTGCATGAAGTAGTACTGCTTTCAAAGGCTCAACTCGATTCGCGATATGACTGTGCATCTGGAAAGGTACGAGGGTAGGGGGTCTGGGCATTGAGTCCGAGGGCGACCATTTAAATGTCGCGCTCTTACCAAAGCGTCTTTCTTATACGTACGACCGACTCTTGACGTATCACTATCGATAAAGGTTTCGCGCCAGCTACAGACCTGTCAGTTTGTGACATACATTTCCATGCCACCACTATGTCAATCCACAGGCCTTACAATCACCAATCCGCTCGTTCTATACCGCGCTCTGCTCGCTACTAAAAGAATAGACCCGGACCCAGCCCAGCATCGTTTGGCGCTACATCTTCAAAAGCTATATTACCGCCTCAAGGACTATCAGCCCGAGGTCGACTTTAGTCACCGATTGAATCAGATCAATCGGCTTGTCAAAACCCCTACCATTAATCCAGCTGAGGCTGAGGATAGGGAACAGCAGAATAATGGAATAAGCCAAGGGATATTCTCGTCGTTGCGAGAGCACAAGGAAAAGGCAGACGCAACGGCGCTCACAAGGAGGCTGACTAGTCATGAATCCGCTGTACAGTTGCAATCACCTCAAGGTTTACTTTTATACGGTGAGGTTGGAACAGGGAAGAGCTTGCTTGTCGACCTGCTGGCCGACTGCTTGCCCAACCGGAAGAAGAAAAGGTGGCATTTCAATACCTTCATGCTTGAGACATTTGCAAGACTAGAACAATTGCGTAAGAGCAGATCTATAGAGTTATCGGCCATGCCGAAAAGCGAAAGCCCTGGCGAGGAGGAGCATTCTCTACTATGGCTTGCAAGGGACATGATCTCTACTTCCCCAATACTGTTCTTGGATGAATTTCAGTTGCCGGATCGTGCGGCTTCCAAAATACTTTCCAATCTCCTTACTTCATTCTTTCACCTTGGCGGAGTTCTGATTGCAACAAGCAATCGTATGCCAGAAGAATTAGCCAATGCATCAGGCATGGAGTTTGCAGCACCGCCTTCTTCACGGCTAGGCCTTTTGGGACATAGATGGGGTCTACTGGGATCTAGGAACCAAGCCAGGAAGAGCGAGAATATGTTTGACGGGAAGGGTGACTTTGCTGCATTCTTAGATGTCCTGAGGGCTAGATGCGAGATATGGGATATGGAAGGCGGCAAAGACTGGAGAAGACGAGAAGTCGAAGAAGAGATTTCTGCTGATTCAATGGAAAATGAAGCCAATCTAGAATCTAATGTCGAAGGCTTCGATGGTCTTGAGCCTATGGCTTCGGGAAATTGGGGCCTGGGACACGAGCAAAGCTTACATATAAAGGAACCAAGCGATAATGTGTCCTCAAGCAAGAAAAAATCCCAAACCACTGCACCTATGCACTACTTCGTAAGGCCATCAACAACGCTATCTCAGGAGCAACTCGCGAAGCTGGAGAATGCTTGGACAGCCTCCGAGCTCCATGCCATCCAAAGCCCAGCGCTATCGCCGAACAATGATTTTGCCATACCCTGGGAGAACGCTACTTTGCGAGTCTACGGCCGTAATTTCTTGGTTCCTTGCCACCTCTCTGGAGTCACCAAATGGACGTTCAACGAGCTCTGCGGCACAAATCTTGGCCCAGCAGACTACATCACTCTCGCCTCGACATTCCACACCCTGATTCTCACCGATGTCCCCATTCTTACCCTTCTCCAAAAGAACGAAGCCCGCCGTCTCATCACCCTCCTCGACGCCCTATACGAAGCCCGCTGTAAACTCCTCATCAGCGCAGAAGCAGGCCCCGACGACATCTTCTTCCCCGAAACGAAGCAACTCTCCAAAGATGGCGTGACCACCTCATCCGGCAACGATGAAATCTACCCCGAAACTTTCAGCGAAATCTTCCAAGACCAAACCTCCCCCTTCCGCCCCAACACCTCCTCCTACATCTCCTCGGCGTCCCCACCCTCCTACTCTTCCACCCCCCTCCCTTCCTCACATTCCCGAGCGTCATCCGCCCGCTCCATCCTCGCAGACGAAGACAGCGATTTCGGCCCCGTCTACGGCGCCGGTCGAAGCCACGGGCCCAGCGACGGTGCTCCAGGTGCCGGAAATGAAATCGGAAGACAATCTCCCGACTTCGCTCGTACGGGGACATTCACCGGCGAGGACGAGAGGTTCGCGTACAAGCGAGCCCGGAGCCGGTTGTGGGAGATGTGTGGGAAGAGATGGTGGGCAAGGGACGAGGAAGGATGGTGGAGACCTTTAGGGAAGGAGGTCCGACGGTGGGAGGGAGCCAGGAGCGATGAATTAGGTGGTGACATTGCTGCCCAGGGAACGCTTCTAGCGGAGAAGGATACCAGCCGGAACGAAATGTTCAGGCATGGCGCGAGCCCTTTTCGAACGAGCCGAGAGGCACCTCCGAAATTCGGCTGGGAGCATGCGTGGGGTCTGATTAGATGGGGGAAGAAGGCTGGCGCGTGGGGAAAAGGGGTAGAAGGGCTTGAGGAAAGGGGAAAGCCAGGGGTCGCGGGGAAGGAAAAGGAGAATAAGCGGCAATGAGTTGGCCTTTGTAGTGGACAAAGCTATACAAGCCGATATCTTGTACATATCTATAAAAGATATAAGCCAGTCTCAGTAAAGAGTGTAGTCCCTATCCTGAGATTTAGACCAACTAACAGCTCGGTCCCAAACCGAGTGGATCTCATCTTTGCTATGGAACCAAAGCTGTTACTACCGACTTGAATAGTAACGGCTGGCTCCTCTCTTGGCTGCAGAGAACAGTCGCTATTGTGATTTCTCATCTCGCTCCCTCTCACTTGAACCGCAACCCTCGTTCCAGCAGCTCTCAAGCCTTGCATCCAAGAATACGTCCGGACATGCCTAGGCCCATCCAGCACCTTCTAAGAGCTCTCCCAAGACCCAACCACTACCCTACTCATAGCCGCAACCGTACTCAAATGCAGGCACCTCACTTCCAGCCATTGCATTGCAGCAGAGCCCGCCCACAGAGCCCAGAGCGGCCGCTATGATTCCAATGTCAAGGACTAAGTGGCCGTAAGCAACAGCGGCATCGTAATCAGTCATCACATTCCAGTCCAACTCGACTCCGCGCGCAGGCTCGCAGGGCTCCTCTTCGATATCAGATGGCCTGAAATGTTGCCGTTTGCGGAAGCAGCTTCTTGTTCTCGATCTTCGGAGTATAGTGGCACCGCACTGTTGGACTCAGTCGGCAGTGCACGTCCGCAAGCGTTGCATCGGTGAGCTAACGCATCCTCCTCAGGTGATACATTGGAAGGTAGTGGCAGTTCCCCCGTCGCGGCAGCAGCGGCGTTGATGTCAGACAGGAAAGTCGCATCCACGTCATCCATCAGGTCCTGATGGAACGAGGCAGCCTCGGTTGTCTCGGGAACATGAGCGTTGGCAGTAGAGCTCTTGATAGAGTTCTCTGAAATCTGGGCAACCATGTCCCTGGGAGAGAGGACCCGGCGGCCCAGTTCTTGAGCTTCTGAAGCTGAAGCTTGTTCGTGGGCTGAGGTCCCCCTTTTCCCCTTCTTGGTCATACCTAACGCCATTGTACTGTTGCTCAGACTTGTCTCTGCCAAGTTCAGAGAATCGTCACTCATCTCGCGTGGAAACGTTGTCTTTGGCCGTAGAGAGTGTGCAATGTTATCATCATCGATGTCATCCTCCATTGCGGCTGTCGAGGTTCTCGATGGCCGCTTTCGCTTGCTGCCAGATATCCGCCTTTCGTTTTCACTAGACGTCTTCTCATCATTACCGGACGTCTCAATCGACTCAAACACATCCTCGTCTACTGCCGAACCGTCAGGAGGACCGCTCATTACGGTCTTCTTTCCGGTGCTTCTGTTCTTCACCTGTGACACCCGCTTGTCAACCCTGAGGACAGTGCCATTCTTCACGCCAGGAATTGAGCCGAGAATAGCACGGTCGTCGAGCTGCACATCATGATGCAGCAACGCTCTTCCTTTCATGGGCTGCCATGGCTCAAACTTGGCTTTAAGGCTAGCGATGGTGATGGATGACCTGACTTTGAAGGGGGTGATAGACCCATCGAGCATTTGAACTGTGATCTGCATTTTTGGCGAATGGAAGTAGAGTCTTTGGAATGCTGCTCTTAAAGAGTAGGAAGTTCCCAAATAGGTTCTGGGAGTTGAGTATTTGAGATGGAATTTCTTGGGCCGACAGACGGGTTTGAGCTCTACACCAAGTGAATCAAATGAATCGCCAATCTTCAAGTCGAAATTTCACTGATTTTTCCGCTAAAGCCTTTCGAATGAGCCCTTTGCCTCAGCGGACTTCGGGAGGACCTAGACCTCAGTTCTCGGTGACAGTCTTGGTGGTGGTGGTGGTGGTTCCTGATCACAAAACTGCAGAGTGAAGAGTGCTTCGACAGTCTCCCTTGATGGTTTCGTCTCAGGGTAATCCAAAACATACATGCCTCCAACATGCACATCGATAAAGATCCTAGCCCCCGACTACAGCCTCCCTTTGACTAATTCACACTACACTCATGCCCGGCTTCCAGGTCTCACCAATCCTTTTCACCTCCTCAATAAACTTCTTACTCGTGATCTGCGACCCTTTTACCCCCCCACTGGCAACCGCCATAGGTGTGTGATCATCCGGCTTGTAAAATGGATTCTGCAGTAGCCGTATATACGCTGTTTGCAGCGCCTTGAAAGCCTAGCATACCCCACATATTAGCATTTCTGGCCCCCGAACATCCCCCCTGCTCCCATTCTCTCCCCAGTCTCTCCTTGACGGCCAAGGATAGTAACTCACACCCCTCAGATCCCCATCCGCAATGCCCCTCGAGCCCCTGTTCCCATTTTTTCCCCACGCATCGACCACAACCGCAAATCTCGTCCCCGTTCCCGTTTCCCATCCCCAGATACTCAATCGCTCATCCACGGCATGCAGCAGACCCAAGTCCTGGTCGACAAGATTACGGTCTCGAGCGCGGGCATCGAAGATATCGAGAGAGGCATTGAGTAGGAAGGAGAATTCGAGGTAAGCGGACGGCGTGCTGTTGTGAGGGGAGAAGATGGCGATGTGGAGAGGGTTGTCCTATGGATGCGCTAGTCGGTTAATGACGATGATGAAGAAGTGGAAAGGAGCGGGGGAGGTACGTATTTGCCTATGATGCCTATGCAGGCAATTGATGGAGTTGTCATACTTGGTACTGGAGCAACCGGAGGAGCAAGTTGTTTGGGGAAGTTATGCTAAACGTGGGGTGTGGGGCCGCCTGGTCCAAGAGGGCTTAAAGGCGCTATGGTAGGTTGGCACAGTGTCACAAGGGTAGCCTTGGAGGCACGTTCTGGGGCCCATTCGACCGTACACTCTCCTTGATGCAACGTGTGCTTGAGCTATCATCTATGTTTCCTTTCACCTCACGTAATGCAAATCTATAATCATTCGTTCAAAACCCTACAGCCTCCGCGCCATTTTCCGTGTCGCGGTCGCATTGGTGGTAGTCGTTAAAGCCATCGGAGGCTGGCGCGTTCATAGAAGAGAGACCCCAATCATGCAAATATATCCCGAACAAATATCGACGGGCTTTTTTTGTTTGCATAAGGCTACAGAGGACAAAACCAGAAGTGATCTGGAGCACAGCGGACTATGACAAGGCAAGCAAACACGGCGAATGGAAGACCCACCTCCACGAGGGGCATAAAATTAGCAAGGATTCACAAGTCTAGTATCGATGAGTGAAGGATCACTAGCACCGATGGTAGATGAGCAGAGTTCTTATCCCTTCGCATCGGGTTCTGCCACGAGTGGCACCTCAGGGTGGACCGGAGGAAAGGCTTCAGGAAGAGCCACGGGTATTCGCTCAGGCATCACAGTGGCCGGAGAGAGCAGAAGCATGACCAAAAGAATGATGAGCTTTGACGGCACCATGATTGCTTGGGTCGAAGGGGGGAACTTCTGTGGAAGGTAGATTTTGGTCTAAGGATGAGGTTGGAAACGGTACTCGACTCTCTAAGGACAATGTGCGACTCGAGATGGTGACGGGTTAAGGGGATGGTTGTTCATTGCAGGGTATCTCGGATGCGTAGCGTAAACAACAACGTGGAGTGTGATCCATTGCCACGGTAAGGAATCACTCTGTACGAGATCGAGGGCGATATAACCACATCCTTGTACTACTACCTCAGTTGCCTCATCTCGGTCCTTGGCTTCGATATCTTTGCAACCCATCCATGTTTCTCCCTTGTGGTTGCAAGGACCTCTGATTTCCATAGGAAAAAATCTCTGGAGACTTTAGTATAGCCTGGAAGGATAACTTTATCTCGAGCTTCTGAGTGATTAGAAATCCGTATCTTTCGTCTTCAACACATACGACGCCGATGAAAGGGGTCGCAATAATTAGAATTTATGGCAAACAAACCTGTAGCCAAATTTCATGGAATCTCTGGCTTCGACCACGTCTCTCATCCAAAGCTTCAAACTTTTCGCGAGGCGAACTTGCGTATGCATATGTAAGTATGACCTGGCACATTGGGCAAAGGCCTTACAACAAGAGACTTTGGGTCGATGAGGGAGATACATCTAATTCCGGAAGACACTTCTCTGACTGCGTTTTCTTATGCAGAGGCAGGAATCCAAGCAAGTTGACAGTTGACATCTCGCTACGATGGGTCAAGAGCAACCGAGTTTGCCATATTTGATTTGGTGAGCCCAATTGCGCTTCTGATCTACTTCAGATGAGCTCACATGAGCCCAAGTATAGATACTTAAAGTCAGTAGCCCCTACCTCAAACCATACGTAGGTTCACGTATTTAGCATTTGCAAACCGCTATCAGCGCATTGGTTTTCAAGGAATCGAACGTCTCCAAGAAGACAAGGTGCCATTGTGGCTCGGATACAATTAAAATATCTGATTACCGAAGAATGTCTGAGGTAGAAATGAAATCTAGAGTTTGATGTATATGGTGTTACACAGATATGGAACTGTATCGCATACCTGCACAGGCATCCTTTGATTAGTGTTTGGAAGACGGACGGAGAACGGTGAAGAAAACCCCTGATTGTTGTGTGCGACTGGTGAGAATCCGTTGCAAAACTTAATTTCATTGAATAGAAAACATTGGCGGATGGAGAGATGCCCGAGACGTGCATCCCGGTACGATGAGGTGGACGGCAAAGCATGAAAGCTGTCTCAACCACAGCCTACAATCGCAGCGGAGATGGTGTGGTTGTCTCCACATGGACGCGATCTGACCAGGTGTCGACTAGCTAGGGGCAGATTGACAGGAGTTAATGTTATGATAGATGCCTGGATTGAGACAAAGGCTGCTTTCCTGGATGGATGATATTTGTAGTCCTGAGAATGAATGGGGGAAGGAATACTGAGCTCCGACATGAAGAGGACATAGGTAGAGCATACTAGAGTAGAAGGACACAAGACAGTGGACTGAAAGGGGTAGAATACGTAGGGTGATAAGATGCCAGGATATTTGCATGGTGGGGTTGTACTGTTGTGACCTCAACGGTAGTGGTACGAGATGTAGCAGGTACGACCTAGGGACCCTATTTGCTATCTCAACCACCAGTGAGACGTTGTTATTATGTTACCTTCTCTTAGTGTCATCATTGCCAGATTTGATACATGTCGAGGACATATGGACTCGCTTCGCCAGTGCCAGGGCACTCACAAGAGTTATGAGCCTCTCAAGCGCATCTGACGGAGCTGGATCCCCAACCCCAATTTCGCCCAGTTCCAAGGTTCAAACCGCTTGGAAAGCTGTTCGGAGCAACTTCAAGGCAAAGACGTCGATGCCTGACTTGAAACGCTGGTTGTCATACCCACGAGCTTCAGAGCCTGACAGCCGAGTAGAGGCGGTCGACCGCCATTCCGAAGACGAAGAGCAGAGTCTTTTCTGTGAATCTCTCCTCGCTTTGATGCAACGGACTGGCAGATTTGACTACCTCGATTACAGCAAGGACTCTACTGAACCAAAGGAAGAAGGACTCGAAGCCACACAGAAAGAGAAATATGTGCGGCGTTCACTAAAGCGCTTTAGTTGGTCACGTTAGCGCCGATGCGACATCACCATTCTCGGAAGTGCAACAATTGTTTTGCCCCACACCTCAGTACCTTACTTTCAACTTCTCTTTAGCAGCACCTCTGAATCTGCCCACTTTGACAATGCTTTCTAATACTCGACTAGCAGCCTCCATGGCTCTGCGAGGTGTGCTCTCCTCATGCTTCCACGGTTGCCACCTGCAGCTGACCTCATACTTCTCACAGCCAAACCAGCATCTACCTGCTTCGCTTTCCGCGCCAGTCCATCAGCCTTCATTTCTTCAACAGCATCAAAGTCTGCCACTACAGAGGTCACACCATCGAGCGATGCACAAGGGCCCCCTCTCAGCGTCACTGGCAAGCCTCGAAGAGAAGTCCCTCTGCCAAGCCAAGAGAAGAAAGAAGGTGCCATGCAATATGCCTTGTGCGTCTCAATTACTCGAGCTTAATCTCAGGCTTGGAGGAATGGCTAACCTCCTTCACTCTATAGGACAACCATGGATCAAGTCGCCAATTGGGCCCGTCAAGGCTCTCTGTGGCCCATGACATTCGGCCTTGCTTGTTGTGCTATAGAGATGATGCATCTTTCGACGCCACGTTACGATCAGGATCGCCTCGGTATAATTTTCCGTGCCTCGCCTCGACAATCAGATGTTATGATCGTTGCTGGTACTCTCACCAACAAGATGGCTCCCGCCCTTCGTCAGGTATATGATCAAATGCCGGACCCAAGATGGGTAATCAGCATGGGCTCTTGCGCGAATGGAGGGGGGTATTATCACTACAGCTACAGTGTAACAAGAGGATGTGACCGAATTGTACCTGTGGATATTTACGTTCCTGGATGCCCGCCTACAAGCGAAGCATTGATGTACGGCATCTTTCAGTTACAGAAGAAGATGAGGCATACACGTAAGTATGGCTGACTTCATAATTCTCCTATTCCCAGGTCTTGGACCTCAAGAACGCCAGACGACTGTTACCATTCCAATATCCTTTCAATGCTCGAATACACCGTTTGATGGATAATCCATGCTAATTCATGCATTCCATCAGGAATTACACGTATGTGGTATCGAAAGTGAAAGGTGATGAGCCTGTAGATTGCGAACCTCTTTTTCGACTGTATAGCTCTACAAAGATGCATTTGTCTGTGAAGGACTCGATTGGCGTTGGCAGGTTTAGCGATGTGCATAAGCAGAGGCTAAATACCATGGCATTGACTTATAGAAAAGGATTCTCTTCAACCTCATCTTATGCAATTCCCTAATCAATCAGGCTTATGAATTCGTCGTGAACAAACGCTGAGGCATCAAAAATGTACCCCAAAATTACACCTCTTACGGTCCAGGAAACGCGCCGCCATATTTAACCTCCGTGAGATATCATATCTCTTCTTGGAGGCTTATTCAAAAAGTAGTATATAAATTACATTAGTAGTTTGTGATACAATTCAACAGGACGTGTGGCCCAATGGTAGGCACACTCGATCTTCTATCGATAACATCGATACTAATAATGATCAGGCAAGGCGTCTGACGTTTGTCTCCCCTTGTCCGAAAGTTATAACCGGTTGCTAAATTATATGCAGTACGAATCAGAAGATCCACGGTTCGACCCCGTGCACGTTCAATTTTTTTGTTCAATTTTTGTTGATACCGTCCCCAAGCAAATATGGCACCAACTTAACATATAAGGTAGTCAGTGATCATACCTGTCAGTGTTACTACGTGTGAGTTGGAGGGTGGGAAAAGTGCGTCATTTGGCTCGGGAATATGATAGTCCGGGCTCAACACCACCCCGAATAAATGGTCTGAATAATGAGTCTACTTGACATACACCAAAATGGTCGTTGACGCGCACAGGACAAACTTGCCATTACGGCTTGGTGCAGCACTTTCACAAAATGAAGCACATGACCCATACTTTACGCCTAGCTAGACCTAGACTGGGCAGCAGTTGTCCCCAACCACGACACAATGCCTTCACTTCACACCGGATAACAGAATCGTTGTGCAAATCAAACTGCACAAGATGGGACTCCACAGTTGCTACATCTCGCCCTAAGACTGCCCTCTTCTTCCCAGGTATTGGCCCCAAACCTCTCGACCAACCTCTACCACTAACCCCCACTCCCTGCTCAGGTCAAGGTGTGCAGCGCATTGGTATGGCCAATTCCTGGGTCTCCGCTTTCCCGCATGTCTGCAATCCATTCCTCGAGGAAATGGACCACATCCTTTCCACGCCACTCTCCAAAATCATCGCAGAGGGGCCCAACTCTACTCTCACCGCCACCCCAAACGCACAACCTGCCATCATGGCTACCTCGATAATGGTACTCCGAGTTCTTGAGCAAGAGTTTGGTTTTGATACTGGGAAGAGAGTAGATGTATGTTTGGGCCATAGTCTCGGGGAGTTTGCAGCGCTGGTCAGTAGTCGGCATCTAGATTTTGGGGATGCTTTGAGGATGGTGACCAGAAGGGCGGATACGATGGCGAGATGCAGTAGGGATGCTACGCGTGCCGAGGGCGGGGAGTATGGCATGGTCGCACTGGTATGCGAACCCGGCCGGCTTTCGAGCCTCATCGAAACAATCAACGATTTTCTAGGCCATGGGGTTGGTGAGGGCGGCAGAGCCGATTCGGCCAGCCACACGCCGCCGATTGAACAGGTGGTAATTGCGAACATCAACAGCAAAAATCAAATCGTACTTAGTGGGAGCATTGAGAAGATCCAGGCTCTATTGGTGAACCTGAGGCAGTTTGGGGGTCACGATCCAAGGGCTGTGAGGCTCGCGACTGATTCGCCGTTTCATTCTCAAATTATGGCGCCGGCGGCGAAGATGATGCGGGAGATATTAGATGAGACACACATCGGATTCGAGCAGGCATTGTTTCCTTGCGTCAGTAATGTGAGCGCTAGACCTTTCAGTAGCGTGAATCAGTTGAAGGAATTACTGTCGAGGCAATGTGTGGAGACTGTCCGATGGTGGGATAGTATACGTTGGCTCGACCAAGAGGAAGGAGTGAGGCGTTGGGTTGGCATTGGACCGGGGAAGGTCGGACGGAATCTAGTAGGCAAGGAGGTGGGTATGAGGGGCCAGGATACAGTCAGAGGAGGTGGAGTATGGGGAATTACAGAGCCGAAGGAAGTCGATGCGTTTCTGAACGGTTTAGAAGCGACAGAGGGTGTGGAGTAAAGCTTGACTAGCTTGAAGCAGGATTGTCAATAGGGAATCGGTTTAATGACAGTAATTGGAATCATTTCCAGGCAGCATATGCGGCTTTGTATGATAGATAAACACAATCGTTCTGACAACAGACCTGCAGCTGTTGAATGTTGACAGTTGGCACGGCCCCAAGCTTTGGAGATTGTATCAATCTTTTTGAAGCATCTAATTAGCGTCCGAGACAGTAAATCATGCCTTTCCCTTCGGAGATCTATACTGCTGCGTGGCAAAGGAGCGTCAGGGTGTGATACGGCAAAGATGTTTTGACTGCATATCCCGTCCTTGCGGTTCGGGATTCTACGATCCTTGTTACCAAGACACACAAATCTACAACTCGAACAGAAGTAGTCGCCCGTTGACTTAGCGAACAACCCGCAGTCTGGCTTCACGCGCGGCCCAACAAGTCGTCAACCCGGTTCTGTAGTCCCGATCAAGACCGACTCCATGCAAGAAGTCAAGAGGCGATACGATGCCGACGCTGGAGTCATCAGCAACCGACGTTGAAGGTGTCACAAGGAGCGCTTAGAGGCGCCGCTATGAGGTCAATTCCCTTAGCGTGCCAAGTGATATTTTAAACTTTACTTTAGGCGGTAAATGGCAAGCGCCGCTCATGCAATCCTAAGCTGCATGAAGTGGTTGGCCTTATTGCTGCATGATGACAGCAACAAGGGGCTAGATGTGCGTCCAGTTTCATACTTCTAATTGGGCGGTCCGTTCTCCTTCTCTGCAATATTTCAACTTTCTACCGAGGGGGCGGGTTGATCGCGGGATTGTAATTGGTCCATATTTCGGAGACTACATTTCTCTTTTTCTTTCTCCTCATATGGCCCGCTGGTCCCGTCCTATCATCGTCACTTGTGGTTAGCATAGCCATCAACGGACAACGCCCAGCCCACGAATACATGTCATTGTAGGAGCGATTTGGCTTGATCTGTGCTAATGTACGATCCATCTGGAACCGAGCCATCCGTAAGCGAGGTTTGAAGACGAATGAGGCGAACACGGAAAACACGCGCGGCGTGGGCAAGATTGCGGGGCTGTCTCAACTCCCAAGGTCTCCGGTCTCAAGTGTGCTTCTTTGTGCATGGTGGCGTAGCTGGACCACTGTGAGACTCGAGACCGTGCCATGGCTCCCGCCGAAGCCCACCGAATTGGAAGTAGATGGTGAGACCTGATCCATGGAGGCGTCAGCTGTGTTGGCTAACACTTGGTCGACGCTGATTGGGTCTCGGCGCTTCAAAATAGGTCTCTGGAACTGCGGTATGAGTCAGGATGATTTTGGCCAGTGAAGTTCCTCAGTCTTCAGTTGCAATCATGTTGTCAGACGATGGTTGTGGATTTGTGGTATCGATGCTCTCCATCGATCAAGGAGGGTAGCGGCTTCCTTCATGTGACCAATGCAATCGCGCCGTCAGATCCTCGTCAATTTTAACTTTACGAGCTTCAGGAAGCGCTAAAGCTTTTTAGCCCGTGCCGAGTGGTCAAAGCAAATGGGCTTGCTGGCAGTCTTGCCGCCGAGCTGACTCCTACTGCCTGCATAGATGGCCACGCTAATATTTATTAATTAATAGCGTGACCATGTCGGCCACCTCTTTGTGCGTAGAGTCCTAACGAAGGGGTGTAAGCGCCTGTAAAGGTATTGGAGGGGGGTGGGTGCTGAATCCAATCAGGAGCGGGTGGTGTGCCTTTTCTTATTTTTGGCTGCAGCCTCGAAACTTGAAACCCAATCATCATCACGATCGGCGTCCTCCCCTAGCAATCGAACTAGCAATTCCCCCGCTCCACAATCGCTCTCTGCGTTAAAGCACAGCCGCCCTCCCAGCTCAGCGTCCCACCCCATCTCAGGCCTGTAATCCTGCTGAACCAAGCCGCTGGGCCCATTTGCCTCATTATAATGAGGTGTGTGAAGATTCACCGTCGTTTACAATTTAAAATGGAGTGAAGAAAGCTCGCGGAATCACTCTCATACGAGCTAAGCACCGCGCGACAATTCACGCCAGGCTCATTAGCGCACCGAGGGCGGATCGTTGGTGCCAAATCTTCCCTCCCCTCTCTTTCACACTTTCTCTCAAACACCCTCGCATCTCGGTGACGCTCTCACGTATTCCTAAGCTGCCTGCCTGGCCAGTCCGTTTCTCCAATTTTGCGGGTAGTTGCTCTCAAGTCACGCCGACTGGGTCTTCAATAGACGCATGATCAAGCGCGCTCGCGCGGCCCAGAACCCCTTGAGCAAAGGCCTAGTTGAAGTGAGTGTTTCTATCTGCTCCGCTTCATATAGCTAGTATCTTCTCTGAACGTGCGATGTCTACTCACCGCGCTGCCAGGTCAAGATTAGAAAACTTCGCGCCTACCACACGCAGTAAGCGACACACTCGCGGGTGTGAGGTGAATCATGGCAGCAGTTACTGCCAATCAACCCAACGCTGACGAGGGGTCGGGATCGGGGTCTCATGAGAATGATCATTTGACTGAGCCAAGATCATCGTTCACTGCTGTTAATGGGAGCACCTCTCCGATCCCTCCAGCAAAGCTTAAACCGGAACATGAGTCCCAGAAGGAGGTCCCTGAAACCACCCTCCACCGCTCGATTCTTCCGAACAACCAGCAGGAAGCCCCACAGTCTCCAGTTCAAACACGCCAGGATCGACCAGCCAATGGGACAGAGCCAGTGCGACAAGAGAGACGGCTGTCGCCAGCTCCGGCTCCAGCTGCACCACAACCTCAAGCTCAAGCTCAAGCTCCGGCTCCGAACCAACCTCAGAATGCAACACATCCTCAAAATCCCACACATTCTCAGGGTCCCACACCAGGTCCAGTCTACACTCATCCATTGGACCGCCCACCCTCAACAGCTTCACAACGACCTGAGATCTCAAATGAGCCTAGGGGGCAGTACCCGAACCATTCTAGGACTCCGAGTAATCAGCAATCAAATGGGGTTATGAGCCCCCAGATGCAAAAGCGAAAGCGATCTTTTGACGGAGAGCATCAACGCCGTCCTGAGTACGAAGCCGTGTATCCTATGAACGGTCCTCCACTTAGTCCTAGTAGTCAGCGCATGCACAGCTTGGAAAATGGCCCTCCACGGGAACGACCAGTCTACAGCCCTCGTCAAACATATCCTCCACCCCCAGAAACCTATCCGCCTCCGCCTCCCGATGCTTATCACGGGGCGCCGCAGATGCGAGAAAGTCCTCCTGATATCTATCCACGACCGGACAGACATCAGCATATGCGGAATGACTACGATCATCCCGTCGACCCATCTATTGCTCCAGGTCAACCTAGAACATACTATTCCGACCAACAGATGGCTGATTCTCTGCGACAACACAATCGAAGCTACGATTCAATGCCTCCTCGAGACAGTTACGTGACTCCAGAGGACGATGATGAGCATGGACAATATGGGGATTACGGTGCAAACCGTAGTTCTGTGGACCTAGATCGCAAGCGGAGAAAGAGAGTGTTTAGCAATCGTACCAAAACAGGGTGCATGACTTGTCGGCGGAGAAAGAAGAAATGTGATGAACAACATCCTGAATGTGAGCCCAAGCCTTGAATATTGTCTCACGTTAAGATGCATTTGCTCACATTTTGATAGGTAACAACTGCTTGCGAGGGGGGTTTGTGTGTGAAGGATACAACATGAGAAATACGTGGCAGAAGCCATCCAACAACAAGCAACCAATTCCTCTTCAATCAAAAAATGGCTATCCACCACCAGGCACCCCTTCTCGTGCTCCATATCCACCTGGTCCTCGATATCAGGAAACCAGTCCAGAGTACCCAGGTCCGCCGCCTCAACATATGCAGAGATCGTACGAAGGTGATCGAGTCAAGCCAATCGATGTTGATAACGATCGTGATCAAGTGTATGGAAGGCAAAGTCCTCCAGACCAACAGAAGTCTGCATGGGCCAAGGCTCCACGACCATACCCAAGCCATCCTCCGTCCATGCCCAAATATGATCAGAACGGCCATCGCGGTTCCGTGTACGAGATGCCTGATTCTCAAGAACAGAGTTCAATGCATCCACCGCCTTCTGTACATCGAACCAACTCCTCTGCCTCGCAATACTCCCAAGCACCTCACCCACCGAACCATAATAACACCCCGCCGAATCAAAATAACGTGCAAGCAATTGCCCAAGCAGCTACAACTCACTCGGCCGCTATACGTCCATCTCCCTCACGTCGTAACGAGCAATATACCGAGCGAGAGAAGATGCTGAAGGGCCTGTATTACTTACCGCTGACTCCTGCCCTCACCGAGGATCGCGAGCGCTGCATTGCCGCCATCTGGCGTTTCAATAACGCCACAAACCCATCTCATGGTGCCAGCCCTGAAGAGCGATGCCGCCTTTTTCGCCAAATTATCAGCCTGCGCCCAACACCGGAGCCACCTGGTCCCAACGGCGAAGTCCCGGCTCCGCAGATGGAACTGCCCTTCGGTAGCGTGGGTGAGCGAGTTGTTGTAGAGGCGCCTTTTAATTGCGACTACGGTTACAACATCACCGTGGGCGATGATGTGCTGATCGGTGCTGATTGTCGAATCTCTGATACTTGCTCGGTCACGATTGGAGCGAGATGCATTTTCAGCCCCAATGTGAAACTCGTGTGTGCCACCTATCCTATAGATCCGAGAAGGCGCCTAGGGAGCAATGGGCCAGCCTTGGGCAGAAACATTGTGATTGAGGAGGACTGCTGGATTGGAAGCAACGTGACAATCCTGGCTGGTGTGAGAGTCGGGAAGAGCAGCACCGTTGGCGCCGGAAGTTTACTACATCAGGTAAGACATACCCTACTACTGACAGATGTACAACCGGGGACTGACAAAGAGATAGGATGTGCCAAGATTCACAGTAGTGGCAGGCAATCCCGCCAAAGTGAGCCGAGGCATCTACGACGGGAATGCGGACGGCCAATGAGCTTTAATCTGATACGCTGTAATGTCTTTGAACGCTCGCCTTCGCCAATTCAATATCTTTACACCAAGACCACCGAGATCGTGACCGACCATCACCCGCGAGCGGACGAAGAGTCCATCGCTCTCGACTCTTATATTCATATTCTTTTCACCTCTAAAGCCTCCATCAAAGGCTCCTTTTCATTTCGAGTATCGCCCACAAGAAAATTGTCCCAGACGATTACTTACTCGCATGTTTGTTGGAGCATCTTTTGGTGCGAGGCGCAGAGTACAGGCATATTCAAAAGTATGCTTCAGGCTATTATACCAGACAGACGTTGCTTGCATTCAGCGAGGCGTTGGCGCTTTTGGCTACTCCCGTTCAGGATGCGGCCTCAAAAGATTGAAATGTAAATAGGTTTTGCTCTGGCTCAAGCTTTTACAGACTCATGACTACCTAGTTTCATGACATCGTAGAGATGGGTGTCGCGTTGTAGCCATATTGACATGCGTGTACGGCAAGTCACATCGTTAGCAGCATGGGGAGCGCTTTGGAAATCCGGTTTCTTCAAGCTCTGTTTATCTGCACCATTTCTATCTCTATTGCTCGTTGAACCTACTTTATCCAGCTCTGTTTTCCATCTCCAACCATTGCACGTTCAGCCGTTAACCACAACACCGCCATTAGGATGCAAACTCTGCCCGGAAATCATACTGCTGTCCTGACTCGCCAGGAAAACAAAGCAGGTTGCAATCTCCGACGGTTGCGCCGGACGACCCATAGGTGTAGCACTAAACTGGTCTTGCGCCTCTTTGTTCATAGTCGAGGGGATAAGCGGAGTCCAGACTGGCCCCGGGCAGACGGCGTTGACACGGATGCCTTTGGAAATTTGCTGGTTATGCAGTCCACGGGTGAAAGCCACAATAGCGCCTTTGCTGGAAGTGTAGTCGAGGAGATCAGGGCGGCCTATGTATGCGTTGACGGAAGCGCAGTTGCAGATTGTGTCGCCGCTCTTCATGTGCTCAAGGGCGTACTTGGAGAGGTAGAAGTAGGGGTGGATGTTGGTGTCGAAGGTCTTGAGCCACTGGTCTCTTTGGTTCAGCGTTAGCGGATATATCATTGGATAGAGCATTGGGGACGGCTTGCTCTGAAAGCTCGCTGATCGTGGAGATCATGTTCTGATACGCGGCATTGTTCACGAGAATGTTGATGGCGCCCATTTCCGAGATGGCTTTCTTGGCGAGCTCTGCGCAATTTTCCTTTTTGGTGAGGTCTGTTGGGAACAGATAGCATTTCCCTCCGTGCTTCTCGACGGCTTCTTTCGTCTCCTCGGCGTCCTTTTGTTCGTCGGGCAGATAGGCGATCATGCTATCCGCACCTTCCATCGCATAGAGGATGGCAATGGCACGTCCAATGCCAGAGTCTCCACCCGTGATGATGGCTTTCTTACCCCTCAGCTTGCCGGCTGCGCGATAGGTCTGGTAGCCGCCGTCTTCGGTGGGTATTTGCTTGTTGGTGGGTTCGGGTCCTTTCATGTCACTTTGCTGGCTTGGTTGGTCCATGCTCTGGATTGGGACTTGGTGGCCTGGTTTCAAGTGTCAGTATGTGCCATGAAATATCTGTATAGTGACGGCACCAGAGGCGAACTGCGAGTCCTGGCCTGTAGCCGCTTTCGCGGCGTTCTTTACGGCATCCATGAGGGCTGTAGAGCTTCTGATTCTTGATCTAAAGGGAGTTTTTGGGGGAGCTGTAGTAGTAATGATGGTTGAGAAGTGTTGGCTACGATGTGGAACTGAACGAGAGCCAATGGTGAATGTTGTAGCGAAGGCGATTGTCTCCATTGTAGCTACGTCATGTCATGTCAACAAGGACGTGACGTGACAACCATGTCACATTCAGCGTCTTTCGTGTTTGAACCCAACAGTTGCCGTACATGAGCATGTCGACTCCAATTCCATCAATTTTCAAGAGAAAGTACTCTGCTGTCCTTTCAATACAATGGACCTCGGGCGTTGTAGCATCTCACCATCTTAGGAAACTCTTAGGAAACGTCAATTGAATGGAGCGTGTCGGCATTGCGAGTTACCCTAGCGTTGCTGACCCTCCCTCGGAGCATCCAATTTGATCTGATCCACTCACCATCTCATCACTCCTGCAACACTGCAAGCCTCACTATTCTCTCACCATCTACCAGGGTCAATGGTGACAATCAATGTGAAAAATAATGCTTCTTCCGTAAAACAACAGCACCGGATGGCCAGTGAAGAAAGGCAGACGCTTACAGAGCCTACCACCCTGACTCCAAGCCCACTCCTGCACTGGCGAGAATTCTCTTATTGTTTATCATGGATAACGAAACCGTGTCGGCCCTTCGATTTCCTATGACTCCAAGTTCCCTAATAAGACTATCGAAAGACATTCACAACCCTTCTTTATATAACATCTGACATGTAGCACTGGCCCAGAGAACATGACCGCACTAACACAGGGCCTTAGCACTATTACTAAGTAAGTAAGAGGATCTTGATTGTTGCTGCATTTGAGAGACAGCCACCTCGTTTCATGGTCGGCTAGTAACTTCCCATGTCTATTTGAAGCAGCAGGGATGTGCATTATGGAGCCTGGAGGAGGCATGCGGGTAGCATCTCGTTCAATACATGATAAATTCAGATGGCAACGTCTATCAATGCATTTCTCATCATATATGTACACACAACGCAAGTATTCACCACGGCCCGAAAGTCTGCATGTATACAAACGCCATTCTTTCTGAAAATCCCAGATATTCCTTCTATGAACCTCAATCAATTGGACAGCCAATCCAAAAATTGCGGCGTAAAATAGGACACCACGATAGTCGCCCCGGCCCTCAGTATGCCCTCCGTACTTTCAAATGCCATAGTCTTGATATCAAACACCCCTGCCGCTGCCGCCGCGTGGATCATAGCAAACTCCCCACTCACCTGATACGCCGCGACCGGCATATCTTTTCCTATCTCCTTTGCGTCACTAATGATATCGAGATACGAACTCGCAGGCTTGACCATGATGATGTCAGCTCCTTCATTGATATCGCGATGTATAGCCCGGCGAGCCAATCCTCGTCCGCCTGGCGGTAATTGATAGCACTTGCGGTCGCCGAAGGAGGGGCAGGAACCGGCTGCATCCCGGAAAGGACCATAGAGACAGCCGGAGAACTTGGCAGAATAAGACATGAGGAGAACTTTGTGCGCTATGCCGGCCTCTATGAGCTTGAGCTTTATAGCGCGGATCCGGCCATCATTCATGTCCGATGGTGCCACGCAATGGGCACCTGCTTCCGCGTATGCCATTGCTACATCGCTTATGCGGTCGACGGAGAGGCTGTTGTTGAGACCACCGTCGTCGCGCAGGATACCGCAGTGGCCGTGGGATGTGTATTCGCAGAGGCAGACGTCGGCGACGATGAAGAGGGAGGGGAAGCGGGCGCGGAGGAGACGGATGGACTGAATGACTGGACCTTGAGGGTCGTCGGCTGCGGTGCCAAGGGCATCTTTGGCATTTGGGGCGAAAGGGACACCAAAGAGGATTACCGAGCGGAGGCCTTTCCGTACAAGAGGTTCGAGGTGAGGGATGAGTTTGTTGATGCCGCGGCGGTGTTGGTTGGGTAGGGAGGGGATCAGGGTCTCTTCTTCCGCTTGGTCGGATATGAAGAGGGGGTAGATGAGCATTGACTGCGTACGTTAGCAGACTTCTACAAGGGAAGGCACAAGGCTGTAGGAGTACCTTGGTTAATTGTCGCTCCGCCTGCCATGACCGTGTGAGCGGATGGCTGTAGCCTCCATGTAGCTGGCTGGAGATGTCGCCGGAGATGCTGACACTTGTTGCCGCTGTGCTTGCGTAGGATCTGGCGTATGAACCTGCAGTTGACCTAATGGATGGTCTCGAGGCGCGCGATGCTTGGTCGTTGGGGTTGCTGTCCCGAAATGCCAGATCTGAGACGAGCGATGAGAAGGACATTGTTTTGGTAGTATGTTGAGCGAAGCGGTCTGATGGATGTATGAAGCTGTCTCTTCAGGCCAACGTTTGATGTGGGGACAGAGATTGGTGTGCAGGGCGCAGGGTATGGGAATTCAAAGATGGCACCTGGTCAATGGCAGGAAGATATTGGAAATGTGCGTAGAGAGCGTCTATGTGAGGTTTGTATAGGATTCGAGGCCTGGCGAGTGTCTTATGTGACACTGGAAAGACTTCCATCTTGTTCGTTCGACGATGCATCCTATTATTTCCCAAACCGTCATATTTCCGTGGACCGCGGAAACGATTGAAATAAGCTGGTTTTGATTGGCCATCGAGGCCGGAGGAAGGTTCTCCCGATATCCGTCCTCCGCTCGGTTTATACGGCTTTTCCAGCCGAGCCAGCCTCCCAGCTTCACCTACTTTACTTTACCTTACGAGTACGTGCTTCCTTACCAGCGTATCCCAACAGGTCTACACAATCCAAAGCCCATGGACCAGTGAATTCACAGAGTGTAAAGCATTGATGGCGGATCCACCCAATGATACTAGTAGTATCTCAATAGTTCCCTCTGACGTCCTGCATGTTCGCATGATCTTCAGTGGGTAACATTCAAAGGCTGCATTCTCCATGGCAAGGCTTGATGACTATGGATTTGAAACTCCCTCTCCCAGACCTCGGTCTTGATATGGAAGGTCGGGCTCTGCGTTTGGTGCCTCGAGCAAATTGTAAAGATGAGGTTAAATGAGAATGTCCCCATTGAGGTCTGGATCTTTCGAATTTCTCCATTTCGTAGTCTGCATGTATTCGTGATATTGCGCCTACGAATTTGATTCTGTAACATGCCTAGATACCGAGAGAGATATATCAAGCCAGAAGCAAGCAGAGAGTCATAGCCCAGTGGGTATGGACCATGGACCTTCCTCAACTATTACTTTTGATTTCTCGACAGAGAAGCAGCATCCTATCAAACCAAAATTGGCACCAAACCTTTTGCAACGGAAGGCACTATCATCATTGCTGTATACCAGATTTCCATTCAAGAACTTCCCTCGCTGTTTTCTACTTTTGATATCAATACTGCACTTCCACGCATGGGCAATGATTTGCTTCCACCAACTTGCATCGTAGTCCTCTTGGAGCATTCGTCTACCCAAGGTTTTCGAAGCTTCAATGGCAACCTACGGCAAGAGAAAGAAGGGCCTACTGTCTTCCTTCACCGTTTTCCAAGATGACAAGCCAGAAAAGGACGGCAAGCAGCAGCGATCGAGTGAGTACATCCAGGAACCTATAAACATGTCCGGGTCTAATACCTTACAACCTGTCAGCCTACGCACGCCTGGAAAGGGCGAAGTCTAAGATGCAGAGGTCAAGGCATCGTGTACAA
The DNA here is from genome assembly GCA_018257885.1 of Parmelia sp. 050094. NCBI lineage: Eukaryota > Fungi > Ascomycota > Lecanoromycetes > Lecanorales > Parmeliaceae > Parmelia > Parmelia sp. 050094. The sequence goes on from JAEUBB010000005.1 coordinate 274,040, forward strand.
GATGACGAAAGCAGTATTGATGAGCTTGCTGGGAATGCACTCCTTAACACTGGACTGCTCAACACCGTGCCCCAAGACCCTGTCCGTCTCCCCTCACTACATAGCATTGCCGCAATGAGCACGACCGACATCCTTCGTCCAAAATCTAGCAGGTCTGCAAAGACAGTCCCCGACGATTTGGACAAGCCACTTCCACCAATACCAAAAGACCCTTTCGCAGAACAGAGGCTACATTGGCAGAGTAGACCGGCTCTCGCCAACAAGACAACCAACATGAAGGTCTCCGATCCAGGCAAGCCAGCTACTAAATCTAAGGTATCCTCTCCAATATTGCAAGAGCCGGAGTCGAATCCCACAGGTCCGTCTCAGAGCAGGCCTGCCACCAGTCATACTACCCAAAGCACGTTCGGTGCTCAGGCAAGTACAGCAGATGCCGCAAACTTGAGCAGAAAAATATCCAATCTCATGCAGCAAGCCGCCACTCAGGAGTCACAGACTCGGCAAAAGGCCGCCATTTACGCCGCCGAATCAGCCAAGCTGTCCCCTTTAGAAAAGGGCAAGAAAGCACTCGTCAAAGCTACCCGTGCGATCAGGGAACGACTCAGCAGCAGTAGCAGCAGCAATAACGACAGACCTTTCAATGCAAGGAGACTGGAGTCTATTGGGAGGAGCTCTAGCGGTGGTTGGGAGCCTCCTCCACAGTACGAGTCACAAGAAGAGTTGACTCGGGGGAGGCTAGATCGACGGATCGCTGAAGGTGAAAATCTGAGCAATCCCAAGATACGAAAACTAACGGGTAATGGCAATATTCCGCGTAAGCCGTTACCTGTCTACGAGAGCATGAGATCCAGGAGCCAACACTCTCGATCGGATAACCCATTCTCGGACGCAGATGACGAAGACGTCCATATATCCCCTGACGACTACTCTGGCTTTGATTTTGATTTCAGCAGACGCAAACACAAAGGCAAGGCAGTACGAGCGTCGATGCCAGTCATGGAACAAGTGGACAGTCCTTCTAAGCAGTCTGGTCAGCATTTAAATGTCCCCAAATCTACCTCCAGATTCTCCAATAAGATCTCAGGGCTGGCCCAGCATTCCGATACAGAGTATTTCTCGAGTAGTCCCATTGGCTACTCGACACCGCGGGTTCGTCTTGAGCCTCAGCTACCACCGAAGGAAAGTCAGACGGATGCCGGTGCGCTGCAACGGAGTCCGTCCATCTTAGAGTTCAGCTTCGAGGGCCAAAGTGAGGAGGCTTCACTAGAGGCCCAATCTCCAAATACAAGAGCATCGGAAGGAAGCGCCAGTGTGAAAAGGAAGGGAGCCGCTGAAGACCTGCGCTCACAAGTAGCCCCAGCGACTAAGAAACTGAAGACGGACTCAGTCTCTTCAAAGGATGAAGGAGGACTAGCAGCTGGTATCCGTCACTTGGCCACAGAGGATCATCGAGTTCTTCTTTCGCCGGAGAGTACAGATGCTGTTGTTACAAAGCCTAGCCGCAACGCGAGCAAGAGGAAAGGTATGAGCATATTTGACCTTGGCAAGGGGAAATTTCCTGAAGGGAAGGTCGACGATGAGGCAAAGAAACCCTGGACTCGCGCAATTGCCAACAAACGATCTTCGGTATCACGAACAACCAGTGTCCTCTTTAGCCGCGGCCGAGAGTCACGAGCAGGTATGCAGCGACTGGAGCAATGGGATGGAGATGACATGGATATCGACGAGTTGCAAACGAATGATATTCAGTTTCATGCCAGGGGGCAGAAAGGCTAACTGGTGCTCGGTGTGTTTGGCTTGGTATGAATTTTGTTGCATTATCTGGTTGGCAGCATATGGAATATTGCTCAACTTGCTCTACACGATATTCTAGTTGCTTAGTATCCTACTTGCTTAAAGCACAGTTTCATCGGTTCCAGCAGAGTAATTTTCACATTTTGAGCATGCATAGAAGGTATGACTCAACGATCAAATGAAATAATGTACGGAATCAAATGCTCGTTCCGACACACAGCGGAAAAGGGGCTTTCTGATACAGCATGACAGGGACCAGTGGCTGTGCCAATGCATCGAACTTCCAGCCAAATCCTATCTCACAGAGAGAAATGCTCCGATAGATTGACCAGCTTTTTTCATGTAAGTTTCTGCTTGATGAAGAAGGCGCGAAGGTGGGACAGCTGCCAAGCACAAGTGACACCCAACACGATGAGCTGGAGGAGAGTCCACCTCACCACTCTCGCATTCGTAGATTCGGACTGATCTCTGAACTCTGCCTCCCGCTCCTACATCAAACCCGTTAGCACACATTCTCAGCACTTCTAGGATCCTCGAGGCCACCACTCACCCTCTGGAAGACCTGTTCCCGCCTGATATCCTGCAGCCTCGCATTCAAATCCCTAATCTTCTGCGCAATCTCACTCAATTTCCCCTTGTCCGTACTTTCGATGGCGCTCGTCTCTCCAATCGCCAGATCCAGCGTCAACTTGACCTGTCCGTGCCCTTGGCCCTGGCTCAGCCAGCCTCCCGACGAGGCGCCGGTAGGCGTGAAGCAGATGCGATGCTCGCCGGCATCGGCGGCGCTGAAGGTGAATTTACCCGTGTGGGAGCCTTTGGTGTTGACGACGCGGTGGTCGTTGTCGAAGACTTCGTCGACGGTGACGGTGATGGAGAGGTCGGGGTTCGTATTGAAGACGTTGTTTTGGGATTCGAGGGCGCTGTAGTGGCCTATCATATGGTAGATTAGGAATAATTGTATTGAAGGGTGCTGGGGAGGGTAGCTCACCAACGACTAAGGTGTCCTTAGGGAGCTCTTCGTAGAAGCATTTTGGGCTTGCGGAAGCGCCGTCCAGGTAGAAGTACAGTGCTTGTGTTGGGAGTATGACATTCAATCCGAGTACTAGAAGTAAAGGCCGTAATAGGCTCCAAGGCCCTCTTTGTGAAATTTCCATGGCTGGTGTGGACTTGAAGCAAGCGATAGGGATTGACACACGACTCCTTTGCGGAAAAGGTTGAAGCCGGGAACTTTTTTTTGGGCTGGGGTCCTCCGCCGCAGCCTGAAATTCACCATCGCATCAACACCATCAACACCATCACAGCGACTTCAAAATGTCCCTGTGAGTGCTCCGTCATGGACATGAATTTACGATATGCGATAAAAGGTTGAGAGTTGCCATCAACTCCGCTCCAAGAGCCTACACACCTCAAGATGATGGGCTCAGATGCACGCGATGTGCTGGGCCTGCCCAGCGCAGGCCCGCCCAAACCGGCAACACCAAAAGTACAGAAGCCGAAGGTCAGAGGCCCAAGTAAGCATAATCACTTTTAAATAATCGCACAGAATACTGATTTCGGTAGCTGGAATGAGCAGGGAGGTCCTCGATCTCAAATATGAAGGAGCACCACCGATATCAATCGTCGCGCCCAAATTTAAAGAGAAACCAAAGCTGCCATTCAAGCCTCGTCCTTGGGAAGAGACACCCTTTGGCAACTCAGCTCGGAAAGATGGTCTCATACTGCGCCATTGGAGGCGAAAGGGTGACGTTTCTAACGCAGCTGCTTTGCCTGTTACACCAGCAGATTCGAACGCTGCGTCGGAGATGGAGCAGGACGAGAAGGCAGCAACTACGTTGTCAGATTCACACTGGGCAAAATTCAACGTCAAGGTCGACAAGCCTCATTACACAGATGAGCAGTACGAGACACATCTGAAGAATGACGATTGGAGCAAGGAAGAGACAGACTACTTGGTCGACTTGGCTACAGACTTTGACCTTCGATGGGTAGTGGTCGCAGACAGATACGAGTATCAGCCCAAGGAACAACCCAAAGAGAGTGAGGATTCCATGGCCGTCACGCCGCAGACTAGACCAAGGACGCAGGAAGATATGAAAGCCCGATACTACGACGTCGCAGCTAAAACCATGGTGCTACACAATCCTTTGTCCAGCATGTCTTCCTCCGAGTTCGACGCCCACGAGAAGATGACCAAATACGACCCCGATCAAGAAAAGAAACGGAAGAAGTACGTCGAGCAGCTCATGAGCCGGACAGACGAGGAAAAGTATGAGGAAGAAATGCTGCTCAAAGAGCTCTCACGAATCGTCCTCAACCAAGAGAAATTGTTCAATGAACGCAAAGCCCTGTACGACCGCCTCGGAACCCCGCCGGGCCCACCGCAATCCCACAGCACAGCCATGTATCAATCAAGCCAAGGTCTCACACAGCTCATGCAGAGCCTCCTCGCCCAGAACAAAAATAAAGAGCTCGAGAAGAAAGAAAAACGCCGCTCAGCCATGGGCCCAGATGGCGACTTCCCCGGCGGGCTGTCCGGTATGGACAGAAGCCAGCGCCATTCAATAGGCGGCGGTCTCGACAAGCGCTATTCATTCGGACAAGGGGGACCGCGCCAGCTCAGCGCCCGCGAGGAGCAAAAGTACGGCGTCAGCCACCCCAACGAGCGCCTCACAGGCGGCGTGCAGTTCCGGCACGAGCGCATCACCAAAGCCGGCCAAGCCAAGTCTGGTGTCCAAACGAGCAGGATATCCGCAGCGCTGACGGAGCTGAAGATACCGCCACGGCTGACCATGCCGACGGCGAAGGTGGTCACCGAGTACGAGAAACTGATCGAGAGTATCAAGACATTACTCGAAGTACGGAAACTGAGCGAGAAACTGGACGGGGAGATCAAAGTGTGGCAAGCGCAGAAGGAGCAGCAGGAAGCCAAGGATCGGGGCGAGGAGGTCAAGGAAGAGGAGCCCAGTCAGGCGGCGGAGAATGAGGAGGAGGAAGACGACACTAAGGAGGCGGATGAGCAAGCTGAACGCAGGAGGAAAGTCGAGGCGGAGGATGACGACGAGGCAGAGGATCATGACGAGGACGAGGAGAACAATGTCGAGGAGAAGGAGGAAGAAAAGGACGACAGCGACGAAGAGACTAGTGTCAAAGAGAGCAACAAGGACGAGGAAGAAGACGCTGAAGTCGATGAAAATTTTGGCGAGGACCAAGATGAAGAGGAGGAAGAGGACGATGAAGATGAAGAGATGGCGGACGAAGCAGAAGTAGAAGCAGAAGCGGAGGCGGACGGTGACAATAATGAGGACGAGGACGACGATGCAGATGCAAAAGAGGAGAACGAGGACGATGGTGCTTCTTCACCGATAAGCGCAGCCGCCACCACCAAGAGCGAAGGGCCACGGAAACGAAGTGCCAGTGTTATAAGCCATGTCAGTAATAAGAGCTTCAAGAGGCAGAGGAGGTAGGCTGTCAGGCAATTAGCTTCAGAACTTTCAAACTATTCTACCTAAAGATTACGCAGAGCCCTGCATACGCAGCCCAAAAAGGTTTCTCAACCCAAGCCAAGATCAAAACTGAAGGGAACGAGACAATGAAAACCAACAAACATAGATGCCAAAACCCATTCGTTTATCCCTTACTTCCGACTTGCAGCCTCACATGTGCTCAGAGATTCCTGCATCAAACCGTGCCTCCACTGCTATTTAATGTCCATCTCCTCTGCCGTTGTCCCTCCATATCTATCTGATGTCCCGTACCACGAGCAGTCGATGGCCCAGCAGCACCCACAATTTGTTCCTCACTATCGGTTTCTATGACTTCTCTCAGCTCAAAATCTCCCTGGTCATCCGGAACAACAGCACCAGTACGGGTCTGCGTCAACGGCGTGAGCTGCGGAAAGATGTTCTGCCTCAATCTTCCCCTAGTAATATTTACTGGGCCCCTCGACCGATCTGCCGCTCCGTCCAGCCCAAATCCCGCAGCTCGCTCTCGCCTGCTGTCGAAGCTTTGTTCGACAGGGTTCCTAGGCCATGTCACTGCTGTTAGATTGTCGCCGTGCTTAGTCCCTGGTGCTGGCGTTGTGGGGTGGAGACTTTGGCTGGAGTCTGACCAGGGAAGTGGAAGGTGATTAGTGCGATAGTTGAGGACGGAGGCGTAATGACTGCGGTAAGCCAGGAAGGCAACGAGGACGCCCCATGGGATTGATAGAAGGATATCGTGGACGTGATGGTTTGTATCAACGATCAGAGTTCCAGCGATGAGGCATGATCCGAAGAGAGGAAACATGACCACAAGCCACTTCCAAAAGCTAGTATGGTAATCCGAGAAAGCTTTCAGCTTCGCATTTAGGTAGAGAGCTAAAAATGTCCCAACAAAGAACCCTTCCGAAGTGTGACCACTGGGGAACGACTGCATTGCGAAGAGCAGGGGGTCTTTTGGTGGTCCGGATTGGTGTCTGCAGTATTTCGGCGTTATGAACCTTCGGAATGGGGTCGGGTCGGTCATGTTTGGGGGTGTTAATACAGGGTCGCAGACTGTGATGAAGAAAGGACGAAATTCACCTGTGTCGGGTCAGCTTACAGATGATGATCCAAAGAATGAGAAAAACAGCCACGCCTCTTACCAATCCACTGTTTCAGGAAGATCTGGATGAAAGTCCTACTCATCATGTCAGTATCCAAACCAATTCCATCCAGCCATGCCCACGCAGCCCGGCGAAACGACACAGACACAGGATAGATAAGAAAACAATCATTTCAATATTTCAACCAAAAATCACCACTCACATCATGACCAACCCCTTGAACAGCGCAAACAACCCCGCATTCGCATCCCAAAAACTCCTCACCCACACCTGCATGCCTACGATAACCGCCACCCCCACCGCCGGTATCACCACCCCCGTAAACAGTGTACTGAGAATTAACGGCGAGTGCGGGTAGCTGAGCTCAGGCGGGCCATACCACCTCTCAGAGACCGGGTCCCAGTCCATGGGGAAATAGCGCCGGTTCCAGCGAAAGACGACGTGTGAGAGTTTCATGATTATGTGCACGACAGCGAGGGCGAGCAGCATGAAGACGATGTCCAGATAGACGAGGCGGAGCCAGTGGAGGAGACCTTTCCAAGGGGGGGGACCGCACTTTCGGGAACGGGGTGTGCGGGTATTTTGGTGAGGCGTGAGGCGATAGGCCGGGGGAGGGTAGCTGTTGGGGATGGGGGCCGTGTTTTGTGGGCTTTGTCGATATGGGAGGTCGGGGGCACGAGCCGTCGGAGGAATTTGGTACTCATTGCCACGGCTATCAAGGGAATTGTTGTTTGCGGGTGCGCGCTCTGGGCTTGACTCTGGAGTTGACGCGTAGGTCAAGTGGCCAGCTGAGACCCTGTCGAGAAGATCGAGACGAGGCATTACTTTGGGTGATGGATGCTATAATGTTAGTCTGATGCAATACAAATACTAGCAATGTTTCTTCTGTGTCTGGGATAGCTTGTATAGAATATGCGGTAACAATGAGAATGATGAAGAAAAGTGGGAGAGTAAACAGACGAAATTGGTAAGTTGAGGAAGGAAAGTGAACGCAAGAGCTCTTTCCATCGCAAGGCTGACTATCGAGAGCGGGTTCATGCTTACTGGCCGATCGCTACTTCCTAGTCGGTAAAAGCATGCTTTCACAAACGTAGGGGTTGTAAGGAATTCCAGATTGGCGCGAAGTGAAAAGACGCTTGATTATCCAATTGAATGCATGATCAAGATTGGTCTGGAATTAGATACAGGATGTAAGGAAATATGCGGGCGAGAGAGAATTATGATGTCGACTTGAAAGCAGCAGCTATTTGGGAAGAGCCAATAGTCCAAAAGCACCACCAACCACTGGACGAGCAGTGAATGTGAGACCGGGAATTTGTGCATAACTGTTGGCCGTTGTCAGCATTTACTATCAAGCCAGCAGAAGACAACTCACTCTCCGCCAGTCGCGTTGTACAGATCAGTCAAAGCCCTATTCGTTGGCGTCTCGTTGATAAAAGTGGCAATGTTGCTGAAAAACATCTGCGATGTATTTGTAGAGGCAATTGCGGCCACAAGCATCTCCCAGTCAACTGTCAATTAAGATTAGCAAAGTCTATTGACTTCGAAAATCTGACTGACCTTTGCTCCAATCGTGTCTTGTATCAAGTGGTACACCGTACTCTTCAATAATAGTAGGGTAGAAGGCGCTCTGCATGTCGTAGACAGATTGAGGAACGAGATTGAGACCGAGCTCCCTATCGCCAAAGAGATTGTACAGCAAACCTGTAGGTAAATTCAGCTTATGCTTTGACTAGGTAAAAGCTTGGGACTCGGCATACCATGAGTATCATTCATCCCATAGGCAAGGGTCGTGTGCGGAGGATCTGCATCATGCGCGATGCCTAGAACTTGCCATTGCGTGATATAATCATGGGCTATCGATGTATAATTCGTCCCTGTGGCAGTATTGCCGGTCAAGTTCGCAATTACAGCCATGGCTTCGATACCTATAATGCCCTTGAGCGCCAGATTTGTCTGGTTTCTATGAGAACATCAAATCAGCATCATTGGTATCGTTCATGTAAGAGGATGGGCGTACGCAAGTGGACCAGCAAAATCGTCCGTTGAGATCTGCATGGCCGGAATCAAAGCTTCCTCGATGAGATACTGAGTCCACTGATCCAGTATAGCATAATGCTGGCTAAGATAAGCGGTATCGTTGGCCCTCTGAGCGTACGCCAGAGTCATGATGAGCATATTCCCACACTCCTCCAAGGGCTGCTTCTCGTCGTTTCCAGTAACATGACCAGTGGCGTTAGGATACCTTGATCCAAGGTCGTGCATTGAATACATGTTAGGATACTGACCGGCCTCTTGATTGATAAAAAGTGGATCTAGGAGGTACTTGAGTAGGGTCGGATTGGTGTAGATCAATATCAGATGAAAGGGGAAGATGACATCTACAGTCTGGACGTTCCCGTCGGAACTGATCTCTTTGAGGAAAAGATATGGTGCAGTTGTCGTTCCACACAGTTGAGTCCCACCAAAGGCTTGCCGAGCTGCAAGAGAAGCAATCGTCACAAAGTCAACACCGCCGGCAGCCATTCCATCGTCGGAGATTTGATTGTCGAAGCTAGTTGCCATTCTAGATGCAACAGCATAATCGAAATGAAAAAATACCAGCTATGAATTAAAGTCAGTGCCAGTCCTCCACGAATGGACAACCTAACTTACCGCATCAAGTTCAGTTGGAAAGTAGCTCGTCCACAACGATGGCACACTCATATCCCCGCTCGCACCATCGAATTGTATTGCCTGCTCTTGAGTCAGACCCAGAGAGAATAAAGTGCTGACGGTGGTCGCTTCGACAGAGCCAAGGTCCACAGCAAACGCGAATGTAGGATAATCGTCATTGATCGCGCGGTAATTGGTATCGTTTGTATTTGCAAGGACGCCTGAAGTTGTGAAGGCGGAGCGAACGTCATTGTACGCGCCTGATTGAAAAGTCAAGCCTGCGACATTGTCTGTTGCCCAATACCAGTTGCCGTAATCCGTCTGGTCGGTGGTCTCGGACCAGAGCAATTGCGTTTGTCTGTAGAACCGATGGTAGGCGATTCCCCCAGTGACCGCAACCTTCGTCAAGAAGGTCGCGTTGCTGTTGTGACTGCGGTCTATTAAATGAGCAGAAGAATCGGGAAAGCCGCGTTTTTCCGTCGTAGAGCTGTCGTTAGACGTAACACCATACTCCCACTCAACAACAGCTGTTCTATCGCCAGAGGCCCACTCTATCGAGCAGCATGATCAGCAAAAAGAGCACCAAAGACAATGAGTTGAAAGAATTACCAGCCGTGAGGTCGGTATAGAGCTGTACATCATGGGCAGCTCCATCAGTGGAAGTCACTGAGACATCAACGTAGGAGAAAACCAGCGACTGCCGCATCAGATCCGTGGGAGTGATGGGTGAGAGAAAGGTAATGTTCATCTCTACCACGCCGGCAACATCCATGACGAAAGTACTCCTTGTCGAGGTGTATTCGAAAGAAGTCTGAGTCACGAGGGTGGGTGAAGGGCTTGGGGCCCCCATCCAGGTATATGATGTATTGTCGACACGTATTAGACCTGTCCATCCCAGTATCTGGCCTCTGCATTGAATGTTACTAGCAAGCACAGTCATTAAACTAAGAAACTCACGCCCAGAATGTTGGCCCTGCGCAGATTTCGGAGTCAGTATTGCTTTATGAGGAGCAGCTCCGAAATTTACGTACATTGCCTGCAAATTCCGGAGTCAGTAAAGTTCCTTGATATAGAGATACAAGGCTATGAGACAGTTGAAATCGCTTAAAGTGAGGAATAGAATAGGAGAAGAGGCCTTGCAACTTAATCGATGGTATGTATGGGAAGAGATTGCTCGGAGAAGTGGCTTACCCTGCGAGATATCCACCATTACCTGGTCCTCCATCTTCAACATCACTCCCTGCCTGTTGCCAGCAGTTGACATAGGGAGACTTCACTGCTAAGGGGATAGCTGGAGGGCGAGCAGGAGAGAAGGTCGATGCGGCATAGGAGACACAGAAAAGAGCCGCAAAGGTTAGGATAGGATAATGGGAGTACATAATTCGTAAGGAGAGATGTCTCTGAGCGCTGAAGGTTGAGATTGCAGGCGGATATCACGCTTCTTATAGCTTTCTGGCTGCACACATCTGGTGATGCCGGCACGCAGTATCCTCAAGGTTCTACCAGTGAATATGGAGCCCCAATTTTAGGAAAGCCCAATCTCCCTTGTCATGCTTGTGGTAACCAGCAGATTTAGAGAAGAATGCGGTCTGTCAGGGGGGTGATTTTTCTGGCCCGAGAACGTCGAACCAGATCTCGAGGATAACCGCTTCGCCATGTTGACCGCTTCGCCATGGGATTTCGAGGCGTGGAATAGCCAACGTGGCATAATAGCACGAGATATTCGAGGGGGTGGCATAGTAGCACGAGGGGGCGGCGTATTGCAGGATGGCCTTATGACCGGGTCCTTGATCCGTAGTTCCTTCAAAGCTGGTACATCCTCAAGGCACTTTGGGTACAAAAGTATCTGCTCCTTTGGCTCCCTTGGATGAGCCTAGTGGGGAGAGAAATTGTCTTCGGCGGCTGGTATCTGTGCCGGTAGACTGATACGACTGGCTGGAATTCCCAAAATGGCAGTCATGCACCACATCTGATCCTTGTGAGAGGGAGCATGAGATTTCCATGCCTATGCTCTGTATCCGTTTAGCTTTGCCAAATATGGACGGCTCCGACTTTAAAATCTGGGGCTGCGAGACATCTGCTATATTCTTGCGGTAGGAGCGGCTCGCGATTAGTGCTGTGCCTTCACCTTCCTCTTTGGGCGTAGTAAGCTGGAGCAGCAGACCTTCTCGGCCAACAGCTGCAAGATATTGCGCATGATCTGGGGTCCCCGCATTTTGACCCCCCAGATATCATCATGCTCTCCTCATGCAGTTTGCCAATGCACATGCAAGGGGCATCGCAGACACTTAGGTGCAGACGGAGCCGCGGCTTGTGCGGGGAAGAGCCTCCCCTCACTTCGCCCTTAGCTGCTTTTACTGGACATGACTCAGGCAGTGCAAATTTGCACCCGAGGTCATTCCTTGCAATTTGCGAGTTGATACTGCGTGCGTTAGCCTCTCTTGTCTAATTCAGACCTGGAGCCGCTCCGCCAGGCAAATATAGAAACCTCAAACCATTCAAGGATCTATCGAAGAAGTGCACCGGTCTGAGTGGAATCACACCGCTGTTCTCCACCTTTTTCTGGTCCTTCTTGTTGCCTTGTGACATGCGTCCTTGCAAGTGGGGAAGGTTCATCAAATCGTAGTCCAGATCAGGAATTTAGAGCGTGAGAATTTTTCAACTTGACTGCGAGACATAAGAGACATACATGAGCATGCTGACCTTGGCAAAGTCTGATAAGATTGGTCTTAGTATTTGTGGGTAGCCTCAGAGGCCCGCACCCCACTGCTCCTTCAACTCATCATATTTTCTCCTATCGCCAACACTGGGCCTGACCTTCTGTCGTGCTGTCATGAAGTCCTCTAGTTCGATGCTTGCATCGCGTTTGATGGCGGCATACCCCGCCCTGCGAAGTAAACTCTCCAAGTCTGCACCGCTGAAGCCTTTGCATGCTCGAGCAACATCCGCGATCGCATCAGTGAAATCTAGCGAGAGATCGCGCGTCAACGTCTGCAATATTTCGACTCTTTCCATTTCTCCAGGTAGGTCAACAAAGATCAATGTCTCGAGTCTGCCGGGCCGCAGCATTGCAGTATCTATGATGTCTGGACGGTTGGTTGCAGCAACCACATAGATCCCCTGTCGATTGCTCAGTCCGTCGAGCTCTGTGAGCAGAGTATTCACTACTCTTGCAGATGACTCGGATAGACTGTCATCCCGTTTGGGCACCAGCGCGTCTAATTCGTCGAAGAAAATAACGCAAGGTATGCTTGACCTGGCTCGTACAAACAATTGCCGTACCGCTTTCTCTGACTCACCCACATACTTGTTCAGAAGTTCGGGCCCTTTGACGCTGATAAAGTTGGCTTTCGACTCGTTCGCCACAGCCTTGGCAAGTAACGTCTTCCCACAACCTGGAGGGCCCCACAAAAGAATCCCTGTAGGCGCTGTAATACCCACCCGCCTGTACTTCTCGGGACTCTTGATTGGCTCGACAATTGCGGTTTCCAGCTCCCCCCGAACAAGCTTCAAGGCTCCGATGTCTGCCCAAGTAGTATCAGGAATTGTAGCAAATCCTTCGCGTTTGGACGAAGGTTGTATCTTGGGCAATGCAGTTAGGAAATCATCAAGTGTAATAATGATAACGGCCGTCTCAGCGAGAGGAGGCTCTTTTGCCCTTTTAATTAGCCGCCGTAATTCTAAGACCGTCTCTGAGACGAGAGCATCGCCAGTGTCAACGTCCATTTCATTACTCTCAACCCTGAGTGTGTCTAGAAATCTTTTGATAGCTGCTGAGCCCGCGGTAGAGACCAGGTCGCTCAGATCAGCGCCCACGAATCCAGGTGTAAGTTTTGCTAGACGGCGGAAATCAAAATCATTGTCCAGAGCCATCTGCCTTGTCAATGCTCGTAAAATTTGTTCACGGACTGCTTCGCTCGGTACTCCGAGATTGATCTCTTTATCGAATCGACCGCCTCGCCTCAAAGCAGGATCAAGAGAATCCGGTCTGTTGGTAGCGGCAAGAATGATCACTGCTTTCCCACCAGTCTGTTCCAGGGCTAACTCGTCCATGCATGTGAGCAGCTGGGCAACAATGCGTTTCTCCATCTCGCGCTGCGCATTTTCTCTTTTAGGTGTAATCGAGTCTATTTCGTCCAAGAAGACGAGACAAGGCGCCATCTTCTTCGCCTCTTCGAAATGGTCTCGTAATGCTTTCTCCGATTCCCCAGACATCCCAGACACCAGGGAAGGTGCAGACAGCGAGACGAAAGGTACACCCAGCTCAGCAGCGAGAGCATTCGCAATCATGGTTTTCCCACATCCAGGAGGCCCATGGAGGAGAATGCCACGAGGTGGTTGTATCTTTGAGTTCATGTATATATCAGGCCTAAATAAAGGTAGGACAATGAGATCCTTCAGCTCCTGGATAACATTGTCGACTCCTCCAAGGTCTGCCAGGCTGACGTGCGTTGGTGGGGAGCGGTCGATATCTAGAGCTGCTTTTCGCCGCTTCCTCGAGGGTTCCCCGTTCAATTGACGCTTCTTTGACACTAACACTGCGGGCTGGGCAGCTTGCCCCTCGGTGGCATGTGTCTGGTCTCCGTTCATCTTCGAAGCATCTTTTGACCACGAACTCACAATTGTCCTATTAATGCCGTTTGTAGTCGAAGTGTTCGTCTTCTCCAGGTCAGGAAACTCGCCCTCAATGGACCCAAGCTCGTCTTCGCTCTCTGCTTCTTGTTCAAGTACGTCTAGCACTCGGCCTATACTATCCTCCAGCAGCTTTTTGCTTTTTCTATTTAAGCTCGAATTCGACCTCTTGATTTTGTCGTAGACATTAGGAACAGACAGCCTGGTTTGCTGGTTATATTGTCCATTTTCGTCGATGAATTTGCGAACAATTTGGTAGACCTGGCCAGGGGGCACAATTCAGCACAATCTCTATTGGTTTCTCAATAACACGTACCTCTTTATCTAAACCCTGGCCCAACGTTGCCCTTCCAGGAAATGTGCGTGAAGGCATTGCGCCTAAGAGAAAATTAATGTCCTCTCGACTCTGCAGACAGAAACTGAAGGGAAAATCTTTGGCGCTTATCGATAAGAACCGTACGCTTAGAGTACTTGCGCTTCAAACTTCTTAGGCATCACATCCCCACACGGTACTTTACCTTCTAATTGTAGCTTGGCACGAGACCATGTCGCTATGGGAAATACTCCAAGCTCGCACAAAATTTCGGCGCAGGATAGGCACGCTCAGCCAAATCATCATTCCCCAATATTTACTGACAGACGACGTAGGGCAATCCTTGACATGAAGAACCAGCGCGACAAGCTACACCAGTACCAGCAGCGTATAACCCTCATCACAGACCGCGAGACAGCAGTCGCGCGAGAATGCCTGACGCGAGGAGACAAGACCAAAGCGCTCCTGGCATTGCGGCGCAAGAAGTTCCAAGAGACCCTTCTTGCCAAAACCGACGCCCAGCTTGAGACACTCGAACAGTTGACCAGCAATGTCGAGTTTGCCCTGGTCCAAAAGGATGTGGTCTACGGCCTGCAACAGGGCACAAGCGTCCTCAAACAAATACACGCCGAGATGGGCGGCATCGAGCATGTGGAGAAGCTGATGGGAGAGAGTGAGGATGCAAGGGCATACCAAAAGGAGATCAGTGAGATGCTGGGGGGCCAGATGTCGAATCAGGATGAGGATGAAGTAGAGGATGAGTTGGAGGCTATGGAGGGAGAGATCACTGGGGTTAAAGAGTCGGATGCTGTTGAGTATCCAGTGGCTCCCCACAACGAGCCTGTATTTGCTGGAGAACTACGAGAGGTGGGCCAGCAGAAGGCGAGAGCAAGGGCGAGAGCACAGGAAAGGGCGGCAGGGCAAGCTGCGGAGCCGATACCGGCATAATATTCACATGGGAAGGTGCTGCAACTCGCGAATGGCATAGCGAATGGCGTCGGGATGAACAGCCAGTACATATTCGGCTTCTGGGAGTTCCTATATATATTCTTGGTGCGCTTTTGGTCGCACATGCCATAGATATTGTCATGATGCTGGCACTATTGTCAAACCTATCGTGCTTTATCGTTGAGCTCCGTATTGTCAACTCTCCTGGGATTTATTCCGTGGAGTATCAATTGCAGAGCATGCCGCAGCTTCTATCTCAGCAAGGGTCCACCATCCACCTACATCCCATGCCTCCCCCCGCTCATAGCGCCCCTCTCCCCAATCCCAGCTACTAGTTCATGATCCTTCGGGTTCGCCGCCTTCTCATACAGCACCTCAAACGGCTCCCTGTTCAACTCCGTAAATTCCCCCTTGAATCCGACCCAATACACCCTCGTAACATCATCCCCATAATTATCCTCTAGGAACAACGTCAAATTATACGTATTCCCAAATTTCACCCGCTTAACCTGCAGCTCTTGGACATCATTGGTCTGTGAGACGGTGAGCGTCTGCGTGGGCTCCAGGTCAGAGGCGGTTGAAAAGTCGAGGTCGTCCTTATTGTGGTAGACTTTGAGAGTCTTGGGACAGCAGTCAGAGGTGGAGGCACGGATGAGGATGGCGTGCAGCTTTAGGACGCCGGCGAAGCTGTGCACCCGTCATTAAAGTGTTATTTATAGGTTTGAGGAAGCGGACCAGCGACATACGGCACGAACATGAGCAATTGCTCATCTGCATCACTCTCGAGCTCCGGATCAGCCTCCAGCCGCTGCTGCCATGTCTTCTTGATAATTTTGGCACCCGCATCGGGTTCACTCTCGTTGAGAGTTCTTATGTTGTCGAAATCGATCTGCTTCCATATTAGGGTCTGGAGAGCTGGTTGAGTTTCGTCACTGTGGTCGTGATCATGGTCATCACCATGATGGTCGTGACTGTGGCCCGAATGATCGTGCCCTTGAGGATGGGACATTTTTGGTCATGGTGGGAAAATGGGCTACGTTTTTGTGAAGGAAGTTTGGATGTGGAGTCAATTCACTCAACAAGTGTGGCCTTATTGGTCAATTCTTCAGGACAAATCACCCGTTACTATTTACATTCTAGTATACAACAATCCTTTTCCCATATCTAAATGATCTGGTGCTTCATCTCAAAGCCTCTCGCGGGGGACCAGATCTTTCTCAATTACCTCTGATCTGATAGTATGCAGACAACGAGCCGTCAAGCAACCAACTCTTCTCGATCTTTGTAACATCTCGAATATAGGTCTTATTTCCAGTCTCAAGAATCTCGTGAAAGATGACCCAATCTGCCTTCCTGTTCTGCTTCTCGTCAGCCAGTGTTTCAAAAAGTTCCGTGGAGGGGTACACTCACAAACATGAGAGAGCTTGGATGAGCATGCAAAATGACGCTCCCATTTATTGTCTTGAAGGTTCCATCAGGCTGCATCCTGGCGGCGTGAGCGAAATACCCAGCTGTCAGACACTTTCTGATCTGTTCTCCTTTACCAGGCAATTCTTCTGCCCTCTTCGTATCAAGTGATTCATCAACATCAATTCCAGAACGCTCTAAATACCGCTTCAGTTGACCTCGAACACTGACGGCACGTGACATGGATTTGTAGTTCAGATAATTGTCCCGACACCACTTCGGCTCCTTTCTGCCTTTAGTCAAAAACGCTTGATATACGTTGAGTAGCGTCAGGTGATCTCCTTCCTCGACGGCAAATTTCCGACGAGCAGAATCCGTTGCCTTCTTCTCTCCATCGTGATGAAACCACACGGCCCCTTGCAAACTTGTCATTGCTGCAATAGACAAAATCTCGCTCAGGCAGCCCATTCCAGGTGCTAACAAGAGAACCTTAGCCATCATTGGTTCAACCGAAAGTTCGGCCATGCGTACCCCTAAAGGCCGAGTGAGTTTTGCGTAATCATCTACAGCCCCTAAAGAGTATAGTAACTCCAATGCTCGAATGATCAATTCCGCCGGTGGAGGTGTAAGAAAATTGAATCGGAGAACATTGTCAATGCCAAGCGCCTTCAACTGGAGAATAATTGGTGCAAGATTTGATCTCTGAATTTCCGGTACGGTGGCTTCTGGTAGGCTCTCGTAAGCTAGCTGCGTATACAATCTGTAGCATTTCCCTGGTTTCGTCCGCCCTGCTCGGCCAGCACGCTGCGTGGCCGATGCCTTGGAGACCGGCGTGGCAGTTAGAGTTTCGATACCAGTTTTAGGATTGAAAGCACGCAGCTTAACAAAGCCACAATCAATGACATAAACAATGCCATCAATAGTCACTGAAGCCTCCGCAATGTTCGTCGAGACGATGACTTTGCGAGTGTTTTCTGGAGCAGGCTCGAATACGTAGAGCTGTTGCTCGCTCGTCAGTCCAGCATACAGAGGTAGCGAGAGGATAGATTGGGCTCGAGGGTGTAGAGACGCTGCTCGGTTTGCAATTAGCTGAAGCGCCGTGTCAATCTCCTCTCGACCAGTCAAGAAAATGAGGATGTCGCCATCCGGTTCATTGGCGTGTATACTGAACGCAGTATTCACTGCCCTTTCAACATAGTCTTCGGCCGGCTCCTCAAGATACATTGTGTCCACAGGGTACATTCGTCCTTCTAGGCTGATGATCCGACCTACAGAGTGCTCATCCCTTTTCTGTTCGGCTTGATCGCCTGAGAAGAAACGAAGAAAGTCTTCTGCTTGCAATGTTGCACTACTGATGATTATACGGAGATCTGGCCTTCTCTTGCTGATCTTCTTCAGTACGCCAAGGAGAATGTCAGTGCTTAGCGAGCGCTCATGAGCTTCATCAACCATGATGACTGAGTATCGCGATAACAGAGGATCTGCAAGTGCTTCTCGAAGAAGAAGACCATCTGTGAGGAACTTGATGCGAGTCTTGGCACTGGTAAGGTCCTCGAATCTAATCGAGTAACCAACTTCTTCCCCCAATTTGCATCCGATCTCTTCTGAGACCCGGGTAGCCACGGTAGTTGCAGCGACCCTGCGAGGCTGATATGTCATCAGTATAAAATGACCCTCACGATCGACAGGGAATGCTTTCAAACTTACCTACCTGTGTGACCGCTACAACTTTGCCGTCTTCGCACCATCCTGCTTGATCGAGATACTGTGGGATCTGGGTTGTCTTCCCACTTCCTTCAGTATAGTTTCAGGTCAGTATACTTCTTCAGACTAAGAATCCGAGGTATTAAGTCTCAGGACCTATAAGAGCCTTTGCTCTCTGTCATATGACTCAACCAATTGGTTTAGATAAGAAAGAAGCTACGTGATGTACGAACCTGTTTGTCCGACAACTATGGTTACTGGGAAAGTCTCAACGAGATACAGCAGGCTCTGACGATGCCGTGCAATAGGAAGGAGAGAGGGAGGTTTGTGAAGAGAAGGAATAAAGGAGGTTGAAACATCAAATTCAGCCATCTATCCACATATTAGATTAACATGTGCCTCAGATACTCCACAAAAATACATAAATTTAGGTCACAAATGCTGAAGCAATTGAGAAATTCGTTTTTCGGCAATTCTTCGATTCTTGAATTAAGCGCGTTAGCCGAGCCGCGATAGGCATCCCAGTCGGTTCTATAAGTATGCTGAGAGCTCTTAGTACCTCCTTCGAAGATCTAAAGACCTGAACAAGCATTGGGGAGCGTTTCTCCTGTTTCATAGATTAGTGTTCATACCGAACCTCATGTCAGATTTGGAGAAATCTGTACGTCGCTTTGGCAGAAAGTATTCAGAAATGGTTACCTATTAACAAACAACAGAAGCCGGAGGCTCGACCAGAGTCGCCTACGACCGCGAAAGCTTTAGACTTCGATGACGAGGCTATAGAGGCACCACCTTCTTCTTTGAAAGCTGGCGGTCCAAAAGAAAAGCCGAACGCTGGCGCAGGGGAGGATGTTCCACCTCCAAAGCCACCCCGTCCATTAGCTCCAGAGCAACAAGCGGAGAATACTTTAAAAGAAGCTTTTCCCTCCATCGATGCTGCAGTTGTCAAAGCTGTCTTACGAGCTAGCGGTGGGCGAGTAGAACCGGCTTTCAATGCTCTCCTAGGTATTTACGGTTGCAACTCCAGCCTATTTTGAAGGGATGCTGATGGTATTCAGGCATGTCAGATCCAGACGCTGCGGAACCTGCTCCACCGCCACAGCCTCCACGGCAACGACAGGTGCCAACGGGCCCAACATCTACGGAGGAAAGCCAGCTTGCGGCAGATGAGCGATACGCGCGGCAGCTTGCCGAACACTATAACGGGGCTCTTGCGTATGGTGAAGATCCCAGATCTAGATCAGGAAACAGAAGGACACAGCAACGCGGGCCCTCAAGACAGGCAAGCGGATACGATCAAGACGATGGACCGAGTTGGTTTGATGGTATGTTCACTCAGGACCGAGAAATCACTATGATGTCTAACGACTTGATCAGAGGAGTTGCCCATAATTAAGGACAATATTAAAAAGGGGTTTCTCGAAACACAGTCGACAGTCAATAAATGGGTCAATAGCTTGAAAAAGAAGATCGATGGTGAAGACGAAGACAATTTTCAAGGGCGACAGCCACAGCAAGGTTACCCAATTCCGCAACAGTCTAGTGGTAGGAGGAGCAACGAATTTGGAAGGCGAAGCGCAGACCGTGAGCGTTATGATGCAGATCCGCAAGTGCTTGGAGATGATTTTGCTGGCCTTCAAATGAGAGATAATGAGGGTACGTTGTAACAATGCCCACCACAGACTTAATGGAGGCTAAGGAAATGTAGCAACCCAGCAGCGTTCAGGTCGTCCTCTGGCAAACCCAGATCTTTTTAAACCGACACCGCCTCGCCCTCAATCAGCTCAATCAGGCCGTCGAGTCTCATTCCAAGATGGCCCCCCCGAAGAAATTGACATTCATTATCCGAAAACGCCCGATCCGATTAACCGTCCGTCATCCGGTACTGGGGGCAAATCCAGTAAATGGCAGCCACTTGCTCCAGTAGATCCGAGTCCCGTGGCAGACCATGATCCATTTAGTCTAGGCGACAGCGATGACGAAGATGCTAAGAAGAAAGATGTCAAGGCAGATGGTAGCGATCGACTGAAGCAGGCAGCGGCGGAGGCTATGTCAGACAATATGGGTTCCTCTGGGCAAAAGAAGCTGGAGTCTCAAGAGAGGTCTGGGACTCTGGAGACGAGGGACAAGGAGACCGAGAATTCAATGCGCAAGTCTTGATATGGGACCAATGTCTGAGTCTGAGTTCTGTAGATAGGATGACGCATTTCGCTCCCAATGTAGAGCAGGATCTCATCATGCCTTTCTATCTTCACAATGTATAAAGACATTGCCGGGTATCTTCTTATGCGATCTCCAAAGAGTTCGTCCCACGTGCATTAACGACTTGCTATCCAGACTCCGCGCTACCTTGCTGCTGGACCTTTGCGCCCTCTTTCCTCAGATCACGGATCACGGTCTATGAATGCTCTGATCAGCAACAGATATTCAATGTCCCAGGAATCGACAGCCCACCGCGAGTGCTTCAGGATTGACGCCATTCTCGATCAAGGATACACACAGAGACAGCGTGCTGCGGTCCAGATGCGTGTTCTGTTCGAAGATTGTATGAGCTTACGCGACTGGGAATGAGCAGATGAAAACCTACAAGCAGCAAAGAGATCTCTGAAAGAATGTCGATTACTTCTCGCGCGGCTTGGCGCTTGGAGGTTAATTCGACGCTCGGCATTCTGCTTGGTGAATGGTAAAGCAGAGAAATGCCGTGTGAGGTACCTGGTGTTGATTTGTTCTTCATACATCCGCCAAGTCTTACCGTCTTGGCATGTAATCACATGATTTGCCTAATTGTAATAAATCGGATTGCTTATAATCGTCGTTGCTAATTTCCAATTCCAGTCAAGGCAAAGTAGCGTCTCTATAAAATGATAATGTCATCGACACTATATAATAATATAATAACATAAATCTATAATCACGAATTTAATGGCAGAGTGCTTTTCTTGAGTATGAACCGTATCTTCTCCTTATTGGCAGAGTTCAGACCTTGCACATGGTGATTTAGGAGCCATTTCAAGTCCCGCCTTTCTCTCGCTTGGCGCCAAGAAGCTTGGGTTCACACATACCTTACGGGCGGGCCTGCAAATGCGCACACCGTGTTATATTAGTAGCAGTACGGTATAAAGTAAGACTTATAGTAATTTTTAAAAAAAACGGTCAAAATCAAATACGAATCCTATATCGTGGGAATTTTTAGATCAATAATTGTATTTTAACGATAGAATTTTTTTTTAATTGTTTTAAAATTCTAGCACCGTTCCGACACCGTTCTAATACCGTTTCAATAGCGAACTAGATTTTCGCTCCAAAAAACACGTGCGTAAGGTACCTAAGGTAGGAGCCTACGCAAGCCTACGCCTAAGGTAGATATTCTACAAGTATAAGAAGCTTAGATCCTCGATTTTTTCAGTAAATTTCTTACGACCTCGAACTCTATACTATAATTACGAATACAGACTACAGTCTACTACTCAGCTAAAGTTATAATTACAAAAAAAGGTACTTCTAAATAAAGCTAAAACTTCAGTACTTAAAGTTTTAAGCCTTATTAGAAACAGTTCCGGAACGATTATTTCTAAGTCTCGATAAAAACTTTCTTAACAGTACTATTTTATAATCGTCTAAATTTTAGCTCTGTTTTGAAAACTCTACAATTAAATTAAGAATCTTAGTAAGTATAGAATACTGGTAATAGTACCGTTATAAATTAGAATCTTCGTTTATTAACGATTGTTTTTTTCTACAGTACTGATACGCCCGTAAGGTAAGGTAGGTAGAGTGTAGAGTCAAGCTACCGCCTCAAAACAATTAAGAAAGATTAAAAAAAATTGCCTTCACCAGGAATCGAACCTGGAAATCTCCTCATTACTAGTGAGGCGCCTTACCGTTTGGCCATAAAGGCATGTGAACGATCGATGTCTGAATAACATTCGTTGGAAAAAGTTTTTTATTTAATTATATATATATTTTGTTAAACCTTTTTACTTCCTCTCTTGTTCCTCAGGAGGTCGGCGTCAGTTGCCAAGACTTCCATGCCAGGCCACCGACAAAAGGGCAACACGGCTGTGTGCATGGAATGTATGCATGGAATTATCTAGACACTTCTACAATATCAAATATCAAGCATTTGGGCGCTTCGCTGGCTTGAGAACTGCCTCGCTGACACCCTTCCCATTCCGCAATCAGGGTGGCAACGCACGTCTGAGTCAAATACTGCAGCCTTGTTTATAACCTTACAAACCGGGCGCGCATAGCATGTCTGCCAGCAGGATGTTATTGGCTATCCTATGCTGTCCTACTGTCTCAAAGGTCTTACCAATGGGTTTGAGTCACAGAGCCTTATTCCTTTGCAATAAAGAGTTTATATCAGTCAGAGATCTGCCATGTTGCACTCTCACTTCCTCAGCTTTCAGTTCAACAAAGCGATTCTTGATCATTCATATTTCATCCACCTCCATGCACCGTCTTATGGATATTAAATCCTCTAGACACAATTGTTTCTCGAGTATCACATCACAGCTGGATTTGTCTCGAACTTAACCACGCTCAAGCGCTTTGCTTTGTCTCTTTATCATCCAAGGCCGTAGAGTTATATTCCCATCGTCTCTGGTTTCTTTCATCATGCCTTATAGCAACAGAATTCTACCTCCATCACCCTCCTCTAGCAACAATATGCCCGCAAAAGCAAGCCATTCCGGCCGGAAAACCTCTGCCTTAGCCGCTACAGCTACGACCGCTCTCGCTGCCGCCCCATTTGACGTCAGTGGAATCGCCATCCTCACAGCCGTTAGCTCGGGTACCTTGGCCTTAGGCGGACTTGCTTACCATGGTGGCCATAAAGCGCTCAATAACATTGAGGATAGAATAGACAAG
The DNA here is from genome assembly GCA_018257885.1 of Parmelia sp. 050094. Taxonomy (NCBI): domain Eukaryota; kingdom Fungi; phylum Ascomycota; class Lecanoromycetes; order Lecanorales; family Parmeliaceae; genus Parmelia; species Parmelia sp. 050094. Next base: position 296,944 of record JAEUBB010000005.1, read on the forward strand.
CATCGAGAAAAGAAGGCCTGGGCAGCCAACCAAGCTTCCTCTGAAAGTCAAATCCTAGACTTGAGCCATAACATACCTTCAACAGTTCAAATGGATCTACAAACCGAGCTTGAGTCCTGCATTCGTCGCCTCTCCTGCAGCATTACAGGTGTCGTGGTCACAGGCTCCATGACGTTCGTCCTTCCCCCTTTCCTCCTCGGCATCGCTCTCAACAGTGCTGAACTCCTTTTTCAAGCACGCCGCCTCCACAAATTGAATGACATGGCAAAAGCGAGAGGCGGAGTACATCGTTACCTCACGTCTACAGACATCACCTTTCAAGTCATGTCAGGTATTCTTATCAAAAGTGCTCTTCTACTTTGCACGCTTGGTGCCGACGTGGATACGGTTATAGAGGGGTTTGCGCAGCTGCTTGTGAGCGCCGAAGTCGTGGTTGATCCGGCGCTTATCCCAAGTACGTGGGAGCAAGCGGGGGATATCACTGGGCTGTATAACGGGTTAATTGCAGATGGGTTTTTGCATGCCACGAGCCAGGTTGCAGGGGAACCGGCTAACATCGTGGCTGGGCTGTTGGGGTACGAAGAGATGCCCACTTGGAAAAGTGGAGCGTCGGAGGGAGATGTGCTAGAGATTGGGGCGGCGAATGTTCTTGCAGATCTGGTGACCGGGAAGCTGGTTGAGGACCCAACGCATGAAGTGTTGGATTTCGCGTCTAGGTTGGGCAGAAGGTTTGGGCGGAAGAAGCGGAGCGAAATGATAGAGATGGGGTTTGAGGACTAGTGATTTCCCTGGTGAGGAAGTGATCGCAATCTCCAGACTTTCCATTCTTAGGTCTTTTAACTGACAGGCAAGAATAAGAAGAAGCTATCATGCCCGCATCTCTTTCATACCCCAATTTTACTTAATTAAGGGGCAGTGAAGTCCAATTCACCCCCCAAATTCGCTATTCGAAATGAAATGCGACCGGCCAGCGCATATATACTGCAACGCAAAATTTCTATATTTCCCAACTTGACTTGGACCTGGTAAGTCACTCTTGGCCATTTGGCACAGTGGCATCGCCCGTTTGCCCCCTTTCCCCTTTCTGCCGCACCCACTCACTTTTTGTCAATGCATTGTCTTCGAAATACCCTTCTGCGCTTTTGGACTGTACTTTCGCCCTACAAGCAAAATGACATGCCATCAGAATCCAGGGCGAGCGTACCAATCTTCCGGGTCCTCCCATCGCTATTTGTGCTGACGGTTAATGGACGTTGATGCTACAGCAAATCTGCAGAAGAGGAAGATTAGCACACAGAGTTCCGCACGCGGCTAGCTATAGTGCTAATCTTACTTGGAGTTACTTGGAGAAGGAGCATGTGATCTAAAGGATTGAAATTCGTTTCTTGAGAGCGTATAGGTGAGTTCCAGTGGTACTATCCCTCTATAACAGTGAACTACCCAGGTGAACTAAAGTCTAGCGCGGTTTCAGCGCAGACCTGAAGAGGTGACCCAGGGACGTTTCAGGACGGTATCTGTAGGAACACGCCGTAATCAAAAGAGATTTTTACCTCGTTGGGCTTTGCAAAATCCTGAAAAGATTGCTAAATCTCCTTATTCCCGCCAGTTTTCACCATCCACCAAGGTTACTATCCAGCAGTGCCGACGTGACTCGACCTACGAGCGCTTCATCTACCATAAGTACATTTCACTATGAACTTACTCACTCCATACAAACATATAGAAGCTTATATACCAATAAATCTGTCCAGTGTTCTGCCCTTCCTGTCTGTTCATTCATTGCCCATCGAAGGAGCAATCTCCAGAGCCAAGATGGTCTGTTCAAAGACCTCTCAACCGAGCTCTCTCTCGAAATGTTCCAATACCTCCTCCCACCGCCTGACCAAAGAATTTGTTTCTGTGTGAATAGGCACCTCTAAGCTCTAACAGCACAACGACGAAAAAATTTCAGATGCTCAAGAGGAAGTTTTCGACCCGCTTGGACACCAAGCTCCCCCCTTCCACGCCGAGACTTATCAAGAGCATCTTGGCCGGTCCCCAAGTTGCACTCTGCGTTCAGCGTTTTACGGTGAGTAGCTGCCGCGACGTGACGGCCGATTGGGAGCTCGGTGCAGCACGCAACGATGAAAAGGCATGCGTTGAATATATCTCTTCGAACCTAGATCAGCTCGAACTTGTTTTGCAGGACCTCGAATACCTAGCCGATCATATGCAATATCGTACTGAGGGATTTGGATTGGCACGGGAAGACAATCTAATTACCCTCGCGCTCTCAATGGTCCCCAATCTCACATCCATCGAGCTGCTGGACTCGAATGATTTCGAAAACGAGATATTTTTTGAACTATGTTAGTCGCTTCAATTACCGGGGGGTCTCGTAGTCAAATCCCACATCCTAATGCCCACAGAACTTGAGAAAATCTACACCTGGTAAGGATATCATAATGAGTAGTCCGTCTGATGACATGTTTAACTGTTGCATTCTCAGGTCATTTTGTTCTTAATTCGAGGGTATTTTCGTCTAAGTTTGAATTCCGCGTACTCCTCTGTGATTTTCCCACCCATTCATCGTCCCGCCTTGAAGCATATCTGATTTATGTCTGCTCGTCGCGTTCCTCCACTATAGCTCGCCTTTCATAACCACAACGTCCCTTCCCGTATATGATGGCTCTCGATAAAGCTTTAAAAGTAGTAATGTCACCTCCCCGGCTACCAGTGGCATCCAATTCAGTGGTTCAGCCTGACATCAGGGTTGTGACTCATGGAGTGAGCCACGATTAGGACCCCTTAGCTGAGCGAACGAGAACCGAGTCAGTGATCCACGAAATGGATATTTTAGAAAGAGAGATTTCCTTGACACACAGTCAACAAACGTATAGCCAATCAAGATATCGATCTTACCCACAGATGAGACTCTAATCTTGACGAAGATACGTGGCCGGACTCCACCGCTGAGACACAGCCTACCCACCTTTTCGAAATACACCCAGCGATACCACAAAAAGTTGTCCACTCTCCTTAATTGCGAGGCTGCCCAACAGACCCATACATTTCATGAATCGGTCTCCCAACAGGCTCATGCAACTCATAAATCGGTCCCCCAGCAGACTCATGCAATTCATAAGTCTGATGTCCATCAGCCTCGTAAGGCTTCTGCTCCTCATAAAAGTATGGCTGGCCGGGAACAATGTTTGGTGGCTGGGCCCTCGACGCGGTATTCCGCCTCTTCTTGACCTTCCAGGCCCACCATGCACATCCTACCAAGAGCAAGGACCCAACGACTATGCCGACTACTATACCTGCTATGGTTCCTACTGGCGTCCCGCCATCATTTGACGGCGCTACCGTAATGGTCGCCGGCGACGTCGATTGCGGTGTTATCAATCCTGATGATGCTGGAATGGTGGATGATGCTGTATTGGAAGATGCCGTGGATAGGCTTGTATGACTGGCAGTGCTACGCGTTGCTGTTGCTGAAGACGTCGACTTTGTCGAGGCAGCACTGATATTGAAATAATGCCCGGTGAAGGCGTCGTTGCCATTGGCTTGCGCGACTGAAAAGTAAAATACGTTATTGTAGGAAGGGTCCATTCCTTCGTAGGACACTGTCCATCCCCAGGTCGTCTTGTTGTAGGCGTCTGCGGCTGAGTCAGGACTCGGAGACGTCGAGGTCGGAGAGGGATAGAACTAAGACTTACCTTGGAGAACCACGGAAGGTCCACCTTGGGCATCCCCTGGATTGTTGTCTTGGTTTAATACTATCGTCGCATTGGTGAAATCCGCGACCCACTCGGCGATGATGTTCACGCCGACGGCGTAATCTACATTGTGAGTATAGTCCTTGACGTCTCCTGCTGTCCATGGTTGTAGGAAGTCGCCTGCCTTGACCGTTGCCGTCAGGATAGCGAAGATTTGCGCCGTCAATCCGAGGTGTAGCATTGTGACGCACTAGAGTATCTAGAGTATAGCGTAAGGGTTAAGCCCAAGCACTAAGACTTTAGCCTTGAGGAGTTTAGGGTAGGTACGAGGGGTAGTTGCTAGAGTAATGGTTACGGTACTTGGGACAAAAAGTTGAATATCAACCGTAATATAATAATGGTAGAGTAATAATGGACCAATTTCCAAGAGTAGCAACAGAGCAAGGACGATGAATTCTAGGAAGCCTCAGCCTCGAGCAGAATCTTAAGGAAAAAGCAGGTACCTACGCTATGCTATATATGACTAGACTGCTTCGGAAGGCTGTACCTTTCAGCTCCTCCAATACAACAAGACGGAGCCTCAGCCTTCAGCGATGTTACCATGTGCCTTGGGCTATTATTGTAGCACAGCAATTAGATAGTATAAAAGCTAGTACGTTTGGGAATTTTAGTCTCCTTCTTTTCTCAAACTCTTAGCTACTTTACCTTACGGTCTTACCTAAGGTGATCTAGGTTATCTAGACTAAGGATAATGCCGTCCCTCTCCGTCGGACTTTTCATTTTTATACCCATGCGGCGTCTCTTTACAACGACAGTCACCTCGAGCCCTCGGCTCACAAGACCCATATCAATTATACCCAACGTAGCCTATATCCAGGCACACAGTATCACAAGATCCATTCATCACCCTTCCACTTCCCTCGACATGGCAGGCATCACCCCCATCCAAACTAAAGAGGCTTGCCCTGGTATACTTGCCTTTTCATCTCCGTTTTGAAGCCCCAACTAAAACTATTCGCCCATCCAGTCGCCGGCCCTTACTCCCAAGCCATCCTCACCCCGCACGCAATCTACGTCTCCGGCCAACTCCCCGCCCTGGCAGATGGCACTCTGCCTTCCGGAACAATGGCCTACAAAGCTTCGCTCTGTATCAAGAACATCCATGAAATCTTAAAAGAAGCGGGAAGTGATCTGAGTAAGGTGGTGAAGATGACGGTGTTCTTGACAGACATGAAGAATTTTGCCGAAGTGAACAGGGAATATGAATTGCACTTTCGGGATACGAAGCCTGCGAGGAGTTGTGTCGCCGTTAAGGAGCTGCCAAAAGGGGTCGAGGTTGAGATGGAGTGTGTGGCTTTGCCTTGAATGAGCTAGACCTTTGTGGATGTGGGGTCATTGCGTGCCGTCACGACTTTTCTGTTGAGATGCACATGAGAAGTCCTTCCATGGAAGACTTCTGCCTTTGGTCATGTGGATGTACGGCTAAGAGCTGAACATTAATTTGACGTTGCAACACAGCAGCTTGTCTGGCATCCAAGCAAAGCCTAGTCCAATGGATGTAGCAACGGCGGTGGTTAATAAAGCTGGACCAATTTATCAAATTAGTCTCTATGAAGTAAGCTAAGGTGGTGGAAAGTATTTAGCCTCGAATGACGGTAATTCTTCCAGTCTCAGCCAATTCGTCTGACAAATCACGATTCATGCACAGTTGTCGTGACATATTGACATTTACGGGATAGACGGCTCCAGGAAGCGCTACGGTATCCAGACAAAGATCTTCAAACAAGAGCCGAAGGAGGACGCCAGCATCTTCTTTTCAATTTGCCCTGTTTCCGATTACTTTCATCTTTTCAATGCTTGGTATCGGTGCACATCACAGGCGTTCACAGTTTCATTAGAATGCATCAAAGGATGCGAAATTGTTCGGAAATCTATGGTACACCAAGCTACTAAAATTTTCAGTAGGTTAAGCGGTCGACGAGGGTTGAAACGGCAAGGTGTACCTCTAGCTTCTCTCGAATGTGAGTCTTGAAAGACAAACCATTCTGTGCAACAGAGAGACTGCATGGGAGGAAGAAATAGTCACATGCGGATTGCATGAAATGCAAACTCTAGAGACCACGAACCACATGGAGGCTTCGATGATCAGTTGGAAGCGCCTGATACCGAGGTCTGTAAGATGAATGACCTCCATACACTTCCGGCCGAACTGCTAGTGTCAGTGTCGGTTTGCGTTAACGACTGAGCTTATCAGAGCTTCTCAATCCAATTCACGGCGGATTCCGGGAGAAAGTGTGTGGCAAAGTCTGCGTGGAATTCGTACTTCCGACCGTCGTCGCTCTGGTCCTCACCAACGTTGACCTTTTGGCTGAAACCATTTCACCAGAAAGAAGTGCCGATTCCTCATCACCACCTTTTCATTTATCTCTGCGTAACAAGAACAGCAATCATGCACAAGCACTATTCGGATGTCAGCTCGGTAGTGTTCTCTCTGCGTCTAACAATTTTCCGAAGGTGCTGGTAGGTTTTCGCGGCTTCAGCAAGCGAATTTTGCTGGCAAGCGGATTGCGGATGCTATGCAAGCGCAACCTTCGAACACGGCAGCCAGCTCGCTTACCTTGCCGTAGCTTGTCTGCTATGACGCTAGAGATACGCGCTTGTCAAGCCACCAAGACGATCAAGACGACCGACCTCTATACCTACACCTGCAGTTGACACGAATCACATGGCATTACAGCTTAGAGCAACCGGGACCTTCAACGATGGGAAGCTTCCAGGACGACGAGATACCGGACTGCAAGTGTGCGCATACTGGAAGGCTATCACGAAGGCGCCGCTTTATCATGCGTCCCAGTGTTGTTCATTGAAATCCAGTGAGGATTTGAATCGGTGTGGCGCTACATTCACATCAACAACGTACATGAGGCACCCGTTCCCACCTCGATAACTCCGTCTCATCTACCAAGAGGCTCCAAGACATAAATGAACGGCCGGTGCCTTATTAGGTCCACTCTCACAATATAAGGTCTAAGGCAATATATCTCCCTTCTCAGAGGCATCAAACCTTTTGGAAGCTCTGATTATAGCATGATTTCAACAACAAAAGCGATTGCCACAAAAAATCCCCCCACGTATTGCCAGCGCAATGCTCTTACAGGTATACCCCAGGAGGTGGGCGCTGGAGAACTCGAAGGTTGAGTCGTGGTGGGCGCGACTGGGGTTGAACTTATCGAAATGGATGTGGTTGTAACGCTCGAGGAAGCAGTTCCCGTGCTTTTGCTAATGCTACCGCCACTCGGTACGCCTTGCAGGTCAGATATTGTGCAGTTGGTCATGGTCATTGATGTGGTAGGCGCTAAGCTGCCATGAAATCCATGGCTAAGCATGCCTGAGGGAACCGGAACGGAGGTTCCATTCGAGGGGCATGCCTGTTGGGCAAATTGCATAGCTGCTACACGGAAGTCAGCCATATTGAGGTATGATAGGTTGGGATCGTCGTGAGTCTTTACCTTGCGCCTCTGATTGTGTGCATTGTTGTTGGAAGACATCCTTCAACGAGGCTAGAAATGTGGCGTTACGACAATAACACCCAATGTCGTATCCACAGTCAAGACCCTGGTTCTGAGCATGATCTAACGCTGCATTTTTCTGCAAGCACTGATGAGCAAGATATGGCAAAGCAGACTTTGGGAGATCCTACGCCACAAGCAGGTAGGCTGCCGAGGTTCAACGTCGAATCCGCCACTGCAGCGAAGGATATGGTGACGAGTAGGAGGCACTTTAGCCAGAGCATTCTGCAATATTCGATGATGGGTAACTTGGGAAATGAAAAGCCAGGTCAATGGATCTATGAAAAAGACGTACGAGGAAAAAATATTTAGTACAAAGTGAAGGTAGAGAAGTGGACGATAGATGGCTTATGCAGGTACGCGTGTCCCACCCACCACCCACATGCGCCGAGCTCGACCTTAGTATGGAAAAATTTCCGGACCTCGCAATCGCAGCTGAATCATACTTGGAGTATGATTTAATTGGTCCGAGCTACTCTGACGGCACTGCCCGGCTATGACGCTCATCTCTGTTGACGAGGCTCACGCTGCCGTGTGCGCCATTTTCGGGTTCTATTCTTAGAACATTATTGCGTTAGACTTGGATTGGCCATCCCTGTCGCCCCCATTTTCATCTCACGACGCCTTTTTCTTCTTCATGAGAAGCTCAGTCTTTACTCGCCCTACATCCCATCTCCATGATATCTTTGCGGACTGTCATGAAGGCCACCCGCAAGCATTGGTCAAAGACTTGGATTCCTGAGGTCATTGCCTATATTTTTGTATTGGGAAGCTTTGCAGTACTCGTGGCTTTGTTTGCCAAATACAACGGACAAGCACTTCCTGGGTGGTATGTCTCGATCCCGGCCCTTGCCACCCTCCCAACTCGTCTCATTGAGGATCTACTCCTAAAGATTCTCCGGACTGTCATCAACCAGCTTTCGATACTCAGATTTTTGGTACCACGACCGCTGAGAGAATTGGAAATATATAGCAAAGCCTCAAGATCGATTGAAGGAGCTCCTGGCCTAATACGTATAGCTCGATTCAGTCTTGCGTCGCTCGCTGCAATTGTAGCTATCATTCAGCCTTGGATAACAACCACCGCTCAGCTGGCAATCTCCCAATGTACTGCCCTAGTCTCGGTTGGCACTCGTCCTGTGCCAATCTCCCAGAGATTATCGGCCCCACAGACAAATCCTGGGTCACAATATCAGAGTGTCAGCGACGAGACAATCAGAGCCATGTGGAATGGCGTGATGGCGAAGGATCCTGCTACGCTAAGCATTGAGGTGAAATGCGCAGGAGCAGACAATTGTTTTTGGAACAACTACTCGACGATAGCGCTGGGTCACCGGTGTCAAAATATTACGTCCAGCATCAACCGCACATGCACAGGTGGATCCTCAACAAATTGCACCTTCACTGTACCCTCGACTCAGTTCACACTGCTGAGCCCCGAGCAGAGGTACTTATCTCAAGCATTTTTGCCTGCGCCATTCCTCAACGATACGCCCGACGTTTTGGCCGCATTCCAGTTGATGGGGCTTCCAGAGTCACAGGATGAGTTGACGGCGATGGCAGCACAATGTGTCGTTTATCCCGTCGTCAACACTTATACCGCTCAGTTCTTTGACGCCAAGTTTACCGAGACGCTGTTGTCAACATGGTACAACAAAACAGGTACTCAGTCTATTGATCCAGATACACCGGAATGGCTCATGACGCCTGGTGGAACCGTGAATGGTACGTTCAGTATCAGCCAGAATAGATATGCGATACCTTTCCAAAACAAAAACCTGGACTTCTTCACAGGCAGCGGTAACGTCTCTTACAACGGAATCTACTATGATCGTCAAGATCAGCATCAACGTCTCCATTCGAGCCTCCTCGATGGCACCATTGACCAGACGATTGGAAACTTTGCCTTGGCATTGTCAACAGCCAATCGATTGAGCACACCTTCTGACAGCTTGTATGACAGTCCCAATGCGCCTGAGACACAAGCTCTTGGCCAAGCCTTCCGCTACGAGCAGCGTATCCGAATCAGATGGGTATGGCTAATTCCTCTGGCGGTAGCTGCCATCTTGACGACCTTTGTCCTGCTAGCTACCATTTACCAAACCAGGAAAGCGATGTTCGATTTTATCTTCAAAGGCAACATCCTCACTATCTTTGATATGGCGCCAGCGAACAAATCGAATAAGGCCATGTTCAAAGCAACAAGCTCAATAAGTCACCAGAGGGCGAGAAATAAGTATTTCGTGATCAGAGGCGAGAGGAGAAGGAGGTTCCGCATATCCAAGGGCCAGGGCACGACGAAAGGGCCGTAGCTTTCGGGCCCAGAAGGGAGAGGCTTAGTATAAGAGCAGATATAAGGATTAATAGCTTTACGATAGAATACTAATAATTACTTTTCTCGCGCGTTTCCTATATAGGAATAGTAATAGTAATAGTAATAATAATAATAATAATAATAATAATAATAGCCTAAGTAATCTCTAATTAAGGTATCTATAAAGCTATTTCTCACTCTTATTATACTAATAGATAACGTAAAATATAAGCTATCTCTATTCAGTCTCACCTTTAGTCGAGAATTATTTAATAAGGCTACCATTAGGCGTACACCCCCTTACAATACATATACACCCCCCTCACACCAGATTTCTGTCTCCGATCTTTAGCCGTTAGCCCCCGGTAGGGCTACCTAGTCTGTTTAAATTCCAGCGCACCGTAAGAGCGAAGGAGCGAGTGTGTACAGAAGGGGCCCCCCGAAGGGAGGGAGAATCCTGTTTACTCGTAACCGCTCTGTAGATAGTAAGACTATCAGGTTTAGAGCTCTCAAGACTGTGTATACCTAATATAAAGGGGGGGGGTGTACATGTATTATAAGGGGGTGTACACCTAATGGTAACCTTTAATAATCCGCCTCGATCTTTAGCGCTCGTAAATTCCTATTCCCGCGACATTATTACCTGAAGATTTTGCCAATCCCAGGTATTTAGGAGACTCTATACATGCAATTGGATCTCTACTCCAGGGCGGTGATGGCGGGCATAGATTTGATCGCCGATTTCAGCCCTACAGAGCGACCCCGTATTTTCTTTTGGTACAACATACAAGAACAGCCCCTTCGCCGCAGCATCATTGACGTCTGTAATACTTGACACATGCGAGAAGATCATCAGCAATGGCATTTTAGGTGTTTTGTGGGCTGAGTGACTCAAACTTCAACCCAACTTTGAGCTCTCAGGCTTCTCCGATCAAGTCGTTACCACTCGCAACATGCCGGTCCTCTTACTCGGAGCTACAGGGAATCTGGGATCTCGCCTACTCCCTGCGCTACTCGCTCACAAACAGAAAGTCATTGTCTATGTTAGGAGTGAGCCAAAACTCAGAGATTTGATCCCTTCAAACATCCTGGACCAGGCCATTATCGTCAATGGTGACGCTACAGATTCAAACAGCATCAGAAAAGCTCTGGTTGAGCATGATTGTGATACTCTTGTCAACAGCGCTGGTAACATCTCGATTCTCCCCTGGTCAGAGCCTCAAATCCAAGACATCATAAAAGCAGTGGCTACTGGGGCCGTCGACGCCAGCAAGGAGCTCAATCGCCCCATCAGAGCGTGGTTCTTAGCGGGCATGTCCATCTTAGACTACCCTGGCATGGAAGGTACCCAACTCACCAAATAGTAGACCTCTCCTCTTTGACTTACTACAGTACCTCAGCTGATCTCAGCCCAGTCTCCCAATATTCACAGAACACAATCTCACATACATCCATCTGTCCAGCTTGCGATTGGAGGATGTCCAGTGGTCGTTGTTCTGCCCCAGCCGAATGGTTCCCGCCAGCAAGACAATCGACCTCCTTGATGCACCTCGTGGCAACTCATTGAATGCCTCGGCCGATGCGCCGAGTGGTTTCGAGATATCATATCTGCATAGCATACCGTTTCTGGGCCCATTTATCAGTCTGATTTTCAATCTTACCAAATATGACACGACTTTGGAAGACTGTGCGGACTTCATTGCAGCAGATTTGGAGAAGAATGATACAAAGTTTGTTGGACATAGAGTTGGTGTTATTAACGCTGGCACCGCAGGTAAGGGCAAAATCGAGTGAAGATCGCGCAATGATTCATATTCCCCACATATCTCGAACCGGGTGCTGGCGCTCGAATGCTATGTTTCACAACAAGTGACCACCATGAATTTGCAGTATTGTGGTCGGTTTATGTATTCGGTTTTCCGTGTGGTACCAGGCTCCTGACGACCTGCCTCTTCGCGTTCTTCTGGCTTTATTGATCTTGCTTCAGGATGCATCCTACTATATATGAAATTTAGTACTTTGTTCTGTCCAAATCTTCACATAGATTACCGGTACACGAGCTGTTGACTGATGGCTTCCTTGGGATTTCGAGATTGCTGACCTGGGATTTTCTAAACTGGAGCAAGACCCACCAAATAGCCGCTGCATATGCAGAAGCACGGGCTGCTTCGGGTCTTGCAGGAGGAGGCTTTCGGGGTAAATGGTATGCGGAGCTTGGTGTTGCTTTAATGAAGCTCACGTCAGACGGGAGAGAATTGGCTCAATATCGAATGCAATTGTTATATCGACTTCGGCATCTACACCTTGCTGTATATGATGCGGGGCCTGAGCTGATGGAATACTACACGGATTCATTCACCCCACCCAGACTTGCTCGGTTGCTAGGCCTCATACATCACCACCACATCCGAAAGGATATAAATGTGCGACATTTTCAACATCTAAGGAGTACCCGGCCTCAGCAAACGCAACGTCTTCCACCAGTAATTGTTCGTTTCCTTTACATGCCTGTCACTACGCACCGTAAATTGTCTCTAGCTTGGGGGAATGGAACAAGCTTTTGGAAGCTTGAGACATGGTGACGACGATGATGACCCCAAGAGAGGTGTTGATGGAGCAGCCTGTTCCGTTCCGCAACCCTCTGCTTTGTCAAGGTGGCGGCAAATTTATCACTCGTTATGTTTGTGATAGGGAAAATGATGAAAAGGATTTTCCACCCTGGGTGGACACAGGACACTAGAGGAGAGGCTAAAAGTAATCAGGCTCTTGGTGCATTTTAGGTCGGCTAGGTCGGGAACTCTAGGCTCTACTCAGGCATGGGGTCCGCCCTACAGGCCTGGACCGGGGACCTTGGACCCTGAAATCTAAGGTCGAGTACCCTATCATCATGCTATCAAAGCTTAGGTAATAGGTACCCTATGTGCCTATGAGTCACTCGATAGATCAACCCTTGATTTAAGTAAATACATAAATACATAAATACACCTCCTCCTTATCCTGGGCCTTTGCGTCGTCTTATAATAATAATACCTTACTGTACACATTCATACATACAGAAATACTTGCCCGTACCCTTCTCGACCGACGTCTTGACATATTGCCTGGGAGCCTGCAAAATGTCACAAGAGGTGGCCCCTGTAGAGCTCCAGAGCCTGCAACCTAGGTCCTCAGACCATGCAATCCAGACCACCGGCCCAATTCTGTCACCGTCGACAACCCAGCCGGCCGTGCGACAGAGCCGGGCTATCATTGTCATCCTGCAATTGACGGCATTCACAGTCTTGACAAGCATGAGCTCGGGCTTAATGACCGTCTCCATCCCGCGTATCGCATCTGATCTGGACATCCAGCCACAGTTGTACTACTGGTGAGCATACGTAGCCTATGCTGATGACAAGTGGCATGACCTTGACCTTTTCATGCCATGACATCTCCAATGCTAATGGCATTTCTAGGCCCTTGTCTGTCTACGGGTAGGTATCCCTCTCTCTCTCATTTTTCACTGCCCGCTACCATAGACCATTAACACGACTACGCAGCCTGACAAGCGGCTCATGTCTCCTCATCGCAGGGGCCGTCGCCGACGTTGTCGGTAGCCGCCCGATTTTTCTTACTGGGTGTTTCCTCGTCGCCTGCTTTGTCCTCGCATGCGGCCTCGCTCGCACCGAAATCGAGTTGAGCATGTTCCGCGCCATGCAAGGAATAGCAGTAGCCCTCTGTCTGCCCACCTCGGTAGGCATACTCACAAATGCGGTTCCTAGCGGCAAGAACCGCAACGTGGGATTCGCCTGCATGGGGCTTGCGCAACCCCTTGGGTTTTCTTTGGGCCTTGTGCTGGGTGGTGTCTTTGTCGATACCATTGGCTGGAGGGCTGGATGGTACATGTGCGCCGGAGCGATCATGTTCTGTTTTTTTGTCGGGATATGGACTATACCTGCAGACTCGTTGACCCAGGCTCCGAGTTTAGAGCGTTTAAAAGCAGACGTGGACTGGACCGGAGCGATAGTAGCAACGGCATGCTTGGCTCTTCTTTCTTATGTGCTGGTGTAAGCCCTCAGAGTGCCTTCCACCTAAAAACTAAGGCCACTGACGATACTCTGACAGCATGATCTCCACCAGCACTTCCTATATACGACATGCCAATGTTATTGCGCTGTTGACCGTCAGCATATTTCTAATTCCAGTCTTCATCCTATGGATGGGCAGGCAGGAACGACTGCAGAAGCCAGCTTTGATTCCAAACTCGTTGTGGAAGAAGCTGCCTTTCACCACTATGTGCCTCATGGTTTTACTTTCATATGCAGTTATGCAGACGATGGAACTCTTCTGCAGTCTCTTGTAGGTCCACCAATTCAGTCTAGTCTTGCTAAAAGATTACAAGATGCGCTAACAGCCAACGCAGCTGGCAAGAGGTTCAATTACTTTCTCCGCTTCAAGCATCCATTCGCTTCCTACCGAGCATGATTCTAGGGGCGATACTGAACCTCGTTACGGGCCTCATTGTCGACAAAGTCCCTGTGATTTACATAGTCCTAATATCCTCTGCTCTTGGCGCATTAGCTCCCTTACTAATGGCTATTACCTCTCCAAGCTGGCCATACTGGTATTCTGCCTTTCCTGCGCAGGTGTTCGAACCACTTAATCCTGACGGTGAGTCCAGCATAAGCCCAACGCCAAGAAGCATGAGCATTTTGCTAATGGCCCGTTCTCTCTAGTGATATTCACTGTGGGCATTCTTCTCGTGTCAGAAGTATTTCCAGATCGGACACAAGCGCTTGCAGGCGCAGTTTTCAACACCGTTGGTCAATTTGGACAAGCTATCGGACTTGCTCTCATTGGCGTTGTGTCGGATTCAGTGACACAAAACTCGATATATGCTGACAAAGGCACACCTGCCGCACTTTTGGTTGGTTATCGAGCTGGTTTCTGGACGTGCACCGGATGGATGGTCCTCACTTGCTTTATCGGCGCACTTGGTCTTCGGAAGAGTGGCAAAGTTGGTTTGAAGAGGGATTGAGCAATCTCTCTTTGGCGAGCAGCAGAAGCTGAGACGTACGAGAAAGCAGCCACTGAGACCAGCGAAGATAAGATAGAATCTGCAAATAAGGAACTTGCAAGATGACGAGGTCAGAAGACTAGCTGGCGAAATTTTCCACATTCCACGGAGCAGTTCACAACATTATCCCGTACAACTACAACTTTCAATGTAGGACGAGCCACCTTCCAGGAGGTTATAAAGACTATAGCGTAGACCCTTCTGGTCAGAGTCAGACTTTTACGGAAAATTAGTACCATGTTTTCATGCATGGTCGGAAAGCAAATCATCACTTATGACATCGGTTGGATCACGATGGGAGACGCCCCTGCTTACCAAGGCACTTCTCTCAACACGTTGAGGTCTGGATTTTCATATGGTGCCTCGCCGCTCTCCACAGTCGCAAGCAATTCTACCTACACATGACGAAACTTCTCTCGTAGTGGGATCCCATAGGCTGGAAAGTTCGCCAACCCAAGGTACCGAATCTGAAGCTCAAGATGAAGCTATGATAGCCGAAGGGGAAGTGATCTCGACGACAAGATGACTCCGATCACCTGCCAGCCTCATCATTAGATACAAAGCTTCCTCCCTTCATGATTCGCACTCACCAATCTCATTTAGCAGACCTGCCTTACCTTGTCTTGCACACATGCCTGCGATCTCCACACCAGCTGCGGATATCCCGAGGGTCAGCGCTATATCCCTCATAGTAAGTGAATGATAGAAGCTAGAAGCAGATCAGAGTGTCTGTGAATACATCTCTGCTTCTATCTCTCTCCGGAGGATTCTTCGGGCTCAAAGGAAAATCGGACTACTCCATCCTATACCTACCTGTCCAAATCGCCCACCACGATGAATGCTCTAATCCACGGGGCGCTAGAATATTCAGAGCACAGCGTTGGTCCTCTAAGAGTGTTGTTAGCTACAACCGCATGTCTCATCCGGTAGTAAATATGATGCTTACGCGAAACCAGTGACATTGGCAGTACCACTTCGACATCGGGGTCAGACCGGGGCCCAAATAGTGTATCATACTCCTCCGTATTCATCCGGTTCAACAGGTGTCTGCACGAAGCCTCTGCGAGCGGTGGCATGCTGCCGTAGCATTGTGTGAAGCTCCAACTGGTCTCTACGACGCCAACGGAGAGACTGTTGTCGTCATCTAACATCTGCATTGAGCTTGCGAATGCAATCTGATCAACCTAGTTCGAGGCACTCACTGATGTGCTCTGCACTCCCCCCCCTTGGGTTCTCCTTGCCACGTATACAGCCATCTACCACAGCCGTGCCACCAGCTACTACCTGCGACTGGCTCGCGCGAGCGGAAAGGTGTCGCCCTAGGAGTTCTACTTCGATGTAACATTTCCCATCGGCTTTGCAAATCCACGGGTCAGCTGCGCCGAGATATCATGGTGTTGCCCAGGAAACCACTAACAGCTTACCCATCTCTGGGGCAGAGGTAAATCATATTGGCCTGTGGCACGCTCCCCCCAGGTAAATTGCTGTGACGGAGGGCCGGGAACGAGGGCCATGGTACGCAGGGCTTCGTCACAGCTGTCTGCATGGGCGCCTACGCCGTAGTAGGCGTTTCCGCAGACATAGGTGATAGTTGGGTTAGATAACCCGAGGGATGCGTTCTCCGCAACAGATGATTGTGAGATTGGATTGCTCACTAACGTGATTGGCGAGGATACTGTCCCCAACGGTACGCGGCGCAGGATAGACGCGGAAATAAGGGAGATGCCGACGAAAAAAACGAGGTGGGAAGATCTCATGTTGCTGCAACGGATGGTCGATGATCAATGCGTTTTCCTGTAGGTATGAGCTTTGAACCTCCCAAGAGGGGATACCTGAGAGGAGCGACAGCGGTACCTTGTACTATATCATTCGTTCAGCCTATCCTAGCAACATGACCTCGCGTGTCGGAAGGGATGTACCGATTTTTTTTCTTTCACATGCGTACAGGCGAAGGAACGGCACGGCAACCGCGCTTGTGCGAAGAAAATCCTTACATTGCTTGGAATTGATTGGTCCGTTAAAGGAGCCCTCGTTCTGCAGATCACGAGGATCCATGGAAGCGTCTGGGGAAAGGTGCCTGCTCCGAGCGTTTCCATATCTTCAGATGTTAGAATTCGTGGCGCTTGCCCAAATCAGATTGAAAAGGGAAGCATCCTAACGGGAAACTATGGACTTGACTCGATCAGCGGTCAAAAAGGAGGGGAAAGGAACCTTCCCCACAAGCACCCGCTAGAATCAGACCTTGCATCCTCGTGTCCCTTGTTTTTTTGAAAGAAAGAAAATAGTACCAACCAATCACTTCGTCTCCCCCCTTTGATCCCATCAATCCTCCCCTCTTCATTCCCCCAAAGCAGTCTCCACCTCGACTCCACCGCCTCTTCGAACAAATAGATCCACTGCACCATCTAAACGGAAAACAAGAGATGTCCCAAGAAGCCTGACGCGTCACGACGACGTGCTAGAAAAGACTGCGAGAAAAAAAGGTCGAGCGAAGGCAGATATATCCTAAAATTCTTATACTGATGTTTCTTCCTCTACATTCATGCAAGATGGCCGTCTCCCGGTACACGAACAGTGGACAAGGTGGCTGCCCGAGCATCCAATCACGAAGACATAAGGAGTGTAAGCAGACGACGCAGATAGAAAACGCATTGTCGAAAGCGGACATGCAGACCTTGACGGCTCAACTATAGTGCATACACGTCATAGCATCATACTCGCGAATGCCCCGAATGTAAAAATCCTCGTCTGGTTCGCACCATTTGGCGTGCTTGTTACCTACCTTACCTTTACTAGAAAACAGACCCGTTCTCGCTAGACGTCAAAGCAGTGCCCAAAATGACAGGAACGCAGATGTCTTCATCCGACTCTTGATCTTACTCCGTGATGGGCGGTGCTTCGTATGCCGCAGTCCCACGAGCGAGCCTGTGACCAGGGAAGGGAAGGCGGTGCAACCTGCGAGTTTGGAGAAGCGGGGATCGACTCGCAATACACGAATGGCATCTTGCAAGCCAATGGACACTTTTCCACAATGGTGATTCTCTGGTCGGCCAGGTGTAGCCTCCGCAAGAACTGGATATGTTTTCTGTGTATTTTGCATCAACTATCGGAATGACCCGCCAGTAAGCGTGTTAGAGTCAGGAAGCTCGTATTGCAGCAGCCGGGTACATGACCCTGCGTTATCCCAACCCACCAAGCAATCTTCTCACCCCTACCCTCCCGCCCCTCACATCCCCGTCTTCCCCTTCAACTCCCCAATCGTCTTCGACGCCTCCGTCTTGCCCATCCCGCCCGTCTCCACCGTCTCGCCCGCCTCCCTCGCCATGGCCGCAATATACCCCGTCTGCTTCCCCGTCGCCTTCTCGTCCCCCGTGCTCCAGCTGTCCGGGTTCTGAATGGGCTCGCCGGCCGCCCCGGCGCCCGGGTTCTTGGTCTCGGCGTTCTTGAGCTCGTTGATCTTGGAGGAGGCTTCGGATTTGTTGAGGCTGGCGGGGTCGACGGGGGCGTCCTTGTCGGCGGCGAGGGTGGCGAGGAAGGCTTTTTGCTTGTCGGTGGGGGGGTCGGAGCCGGTGGCCCATTGGGACGGGTTGTCGAGTTGGGAGGTCATTGTTAATGAGGGTGTTTGAGGAGTTTTGATTGTTGTTAAGGGCTAGGGGTCACTGTCAATGATTGTGGATAGAGGGGAGTATTGAAAAAAGGTAAGATTACCTTGAAACTGGCGAATCCGCTTCAGGAGAGAGAGGCGGTTGTGGGATTTTGGAGCTGATGGGTGCAGATTAAGTATCTGCAGAGAGCAGAAATCATTGTTTACAGGCACCACGCGGAAAGGGCGAGTTAACGCGTCTTCATGACATCAGCACTTGAGCTGGTCAAGTATTACTGTACACTAGTTGTAGGGCCCCTCCATGTTCTCGGATTAAGGTAATTTCCAAATGGACGAAATAGGACTAGAGCTAGGGTTTCACCTCAAGGTTTCAGATGTGCCCGGGCATGCGCGTCATTGCCCCCACCACCCCACCATAAGCACTCCTGTCACCACTCTCATTGATACATGATACACAGCCTCCTACCACCTACTGCCACCTACGCAAATTTATATCCTTTAAAAGCAATGAATCCCCTCCGCCGAGTCTTCAACCGCAACCGCACCCGCAACATGAACCGCCAATCCCCGCCACCCCCTCCAACCCCTCCACCCCCTCCAACCCAACAAACAGACTCTACAAACCCTCCCGCATCTCCCACTCAGTCATGGACGACCCACGACTCCAACCTCGCCCTCCTCTCCTGCCTCTCAATCGCCACCCCAACCCAACAAACAGACTCTACA